>JABUQX010061064.1:0-17183 GCA_015478945.1 Trachelipus rathkii | reverse complement strand
GGTATACCGATATAGAGCTCGACTTAATCCCATTCTAATCGCCCACTTCCTGTTATCGAAAGTCAAAAAATCGCAACAACTGAAAAGTAAGATAACTCGAAATAAGTATATGCCAAGCAGCGACAAGGGGATTAAAACCCCAAGAGGATGCTAAAAAAAAAACTCAAGGAGACAGTACACAAGATTTGCTGCTGCGCAAAGAATGCGTTCAAGGCCAAAAAAATTTTGATACGTTCATGAGGACAACAAGAGTGCCAAAAAAAAAAATAATCGACCCACAAGTTACGCTAATCCAAAAAAATATCGATATCTACTAATTAATATTGGCCTGACCGAATTCTCTATTACTACTGCAGTTTCGACATGCTAGCACAATGTAGTTAAAACAACAATGAAACACGTGTTTACAGGCATAAGTATTTATTATTGATGCGGGCTCGCTAACACGTAACACGACCATCAAGGTAACCAAGTATTCAAAATGTCGGCCTTAATCGCCGTCACAGGCCTGATAATCGACCTATTCAACGACACAGCAACTCCTGTCGATCACGTGTGGACCCCTGGTGATGAGCTTAATCATCGTCCTGATTTTTGTTTGATATTTCTGCCAGTCAGACCGCTATTGACTACGGCTCGTCGCATTACACATACCCTAACTGCCCCTATAGTAGAAGCCAGTGGCGCGCGTACATGATCGCGACCCGCGGAGGGGCAAAAAGCGCGGCGGGCAACGGGTCCCCCCCCCCCGACTATCCATTGTTCGCGGAAGTTGACCCGTGAGCTGAGCCAGCACTTCAATGCAGATTTGTTGGCATGCAATGCCTCATTCATGCTGGAACAACAACATGGCAAATCTCACAACCTTACAAGGATCCCGAGCTGGTCCTCAACGTCGTCAGCAGAACCGTAGGAAACCCGCACCCGTATAGCCTTTGCGCGAGCAGAGACGACACGGAAAGCCCTACAGGTTGTTGAGCCAAACAATTACCTGCCCAGATGTTTGACGGAGTACAGTTTCTGGTGACAACTACGGCTATAGCATGCGGGTTCTCGTAGACCATACGTGGCTATTCCTGGAGTTGAAATAGCCGTCCCGTGTAAGATCGCATCATTCTTGTGAAAGAGGAAACAAGATACGAGATGGAACGGCAACATCCGTGTAGTCGCCGGGGAAACACCTTAACAAAAATCCAGACGTGTGCATAGTCGGGCAGACAGGCCCCACGGCTTGTCAGCCCTGAGCAGAAGGCGTACGAATAAGGTTCACTGTAACTCCACGCACGATTACCTCCACACTTGGGTGCTTACGCGGCATTGCATTGCAACACACTAACCGACGTGCTGGCCAGGGATCGGTTTATACTGTTGATAAACATCCTCGACGACAGATCCTCTACGAGCGGGTCCCCCCGCCACAGCAGGCGAATTGCCCACCAAAGACGTTGCCATACATGTCGCACTCGTACCACGTACTCCCAGTACGGCGACCGTACGACGACAACGAAAAACGTTCTGTATATGGACAGGATTCTTCTGATTGAGCAGGTCCCATTCCACTGTAAGGATGAGACGTGCCCCATTCCATTTTCCCCTCGCCTCACCCATAAAACATCACATGTGCGTGTCGAGTCTGAGCGTAGCGATTTATCTTATTTTATAGCAACACGCACTGCACTATAACTTTTTATGGAAACGATTAATTTTTTGAAAAGTGAAATATGATATATTTATTATTTTTATTTTATATCCGATCAACACAAATTTTCAGGGCTTTGTCATAGTGGGACGATATACACCTTTTTATCTTAGATAATTTTTTTTTAATTATACTCAAAAGAAAAATTTTTAAAAAAATTCCCCAATTTTTTTCTTGAAAATTGTCCCCATAAACAAATCCCCAAAAACTCAATGCACTTACAACAGAAATTTATTTCTGAGTACAAAAAATGGAGGCCTCTCCCACCACTACATATGCGCCTACAAAAATTTCATCCACTCTCGCCGAAACAGAGAAAAAAATATCTCGAATTTCTTTCATTTCAAAATCCACAAAAAAAGTCACAAGCAAATTGGACAACGCTGAGCACACAAAACTCAAAAAATCGAAAAAAAGTACTTTCATACAACCACCTGTACACCTTTTTATCAGAATCTGATTCCCCTAACCTATCTATTAAATATTTTAATTTTGAAGTCATTTCGGAAAAAAAAATCTGGAAAGTTTAAACATGTCAAAAACATAGGTTTGAAAATTTTGAAAAAAATTCTGAAAATAAAAACACAGACAACAAAAAAACACTCGGAAAACAACGGTTTAGAGGCCAAAAAAAGCTGTAATATTTGGTGTTATATATCGAAGTCAAAAATCGGCCATGACCTAATCCGCCGAATTTCTATGTCCATTTTTACGCGGATGGTGGGTGAAAAATGGGGGCCCGCCCCAGCTCAAAATTGAATCTTGCCCTTAAGACGATGGGGATTCTTAGTGTAGGTTGCGCTTTTAACATATCTAAACCTTTCACAGGGATATGGCATGCGTCCGCTACTCGGTCTAAGCTGAACTTTCCTTTGGATTTCATTCTTAGCTTTGCCTACTCTTGTCTAGTTTTCTTTCAGATCGTTCCATTTCAGCTCTTGTTGATGGAGCAACCTCTTCCATCTTTATTAATTGTGGTGTTTTTCAGGGTTCTGTTTTATCTCCAACTTTATTCCTACTTTTATCTAACGGATTCTTCCTAGCTGCCTTCTAACTCAGTTCACTTCTTTATGCCGAAGACTAAACTCTCCATTCTTCCATCATTTCAATTGCTTGCGTCCTCGTTTGTATCTGGAGTTGCCTCTCGCCTACGGTTTTCTGATTCAATTCTTGCCAATCTGGTCGGAATTTCTCAGAGGGGTAACCGCAATCTTGTGGAAATTCAACTTTGAATAAAAAACCCGCTAATTTCTTATATCTCCCTCTCTTTAAAACCCTCCCAACATTCCCTATTCCCTTTGACTGCCCTCTCCAATGTCTTGATCTTGTAAATAACTAAACATTCTTGGACTTAATATAAATAGTGTGAATGTCTTGGAGAATCATGATCACATTGGTTGCTAAACAATGAACCTCAATAAGCTTGGAACTCGTTCAGACTTGCCGGTGGAATTTTTTTCCTCATTCCAGAATACACCAAGTTATCATAAAGGTGCTATTTCGTCGCCTGTATGGTGACTGTGTCCCACATTTGGGTGGATCCGGTTCCACCCTCCTTTTGGATAGAGTTGAAGTTAAGGCTAAGGGACTTATAAACTGTCCCATATTTTCTGACTCCCTTTACCTTCTTTCTCTGCGACGTGACGTTGATTGCGCCGATCTCTTTTCTATAGTACTTACAAACGCGGGTGCTCGCAGAGAGTGACTCTCGCACTCCTTCACCACTGCGTGCCCTCGTAAACACAAGAGGTAACCTTGCTTCTCACCATGAAAATTTTGTGAAAATTTTCGAGACTCAAGGATCACTCGTTATGGTATACCTACTTCTTTCCAGCCACATCTGCTATTTGTGGAACTGCGTTCGCCTTCTCTTCACCTGCAATTATCAAATCTTTCACTATGAAGTCCCGCACCTTATTGCCCACCCTGAGGAAATTGCATTAGGCAAGGGAGACAGGGTGGTTTACTTTCCATTATTTAATTTTTGTTTTTCTTTGTGTAATTTTTGTGTCTTTGCCCCCTCCTTTTGAAAGGGCCCTCCCGTGTGAAGTGTCGGTATCATTATATGTAAGTATATAATATATATATATATATATATATATATATATATATATATTATATATATTATATATATATTATATATATATATATATATATTTATATATATATATATATAATATATATATATATATATACATATATTATATATATATATAATATGATATAACTCACCAGTCCACCAGTACGATAACGCTCTTGTTCAGTGAACCAACAGAAAGGTCACCGTAAGGTAACTTGTGACCTAAACGGCACAATCCGCTAGGCTGGCAGGGCCTATCGCGGTAGGCGTTTTTTTCCATTAGCAGCAGCACGCTACCAGTGACTCATTAACGCTCTAAGCTGGACGAACTAAGAAAATAGAGAATAACTTACATTCTCTCGCTCCAACCCAGTTTCGAACCTGGGATTATTCGCTTGCTAGGACGAGGCTGTTCTTTAAAATAATGAGTTTACTATATATAATATATTAATATATATATATATAGTAATTACTATAATATATATATATATAATATATAGATATATATATAATATATATATATTATATATTATAGTATATATATAATAATAATATTTATATATATAATCATATAATATATATATATATATAGTGGCTTAGTGGATAAAGCTCCCGGTTACTCTTAACTCAGCAACGAGGAGTTCCAGTGTTCGAATCCCGCTGATGGAGAGTAAAAACCTCTTTGACTCATTCATTTAAAATGGGGACCAGGCCTTTGAGTACTCAGCAATTATGGGATGAGAAAATCAGGAGCTTTAAAAACTACGCTTGAAACGTTCTTTTTTGGGAACGCGATGCTTAGGGATTAACTCCCGGTTACTGTTAACTCAGCAACGCGGAGTTCCAGTGTGCGAATCCCGCTGATGGAGAGTAAAATCTCCTTTGACTCATTCATTTAAAATTTTTATATAATAAATACTTTCAAAGTAGAAAATAAATATTTTACTTTGAAAGTATTTTCGAATCGAGTCATTTTTATTATTACTTTCTTTATTAAAAAAATATACAACGTCGATTAAAATGTAAAAGGCTATTTATTTACCAACGCTATTTTGCAGTGGCTTTAAAACATAATTTTTATGCTGCGTCGAATGACATAAAAAGAAATACCCTTTAAATCGCTCTATTGGAAAAATACAATATAAAGTTTTTTCCTTTCACGAACCGATATTTTTCTGAAAAATGGAGAAAGAAAAAGTTAATAAAAGAGGAGGAGAGAGAGAGGAGAGATTAGAGAGAGAGAGACGATGAAAAAAGAGAGAGAGAGAGAAGAGAGAGAGAGAGAGAGAGAGAGAGAACAGAGATTAAAACAATAAAATATAAGAATATAAAATAATAATAATAATATATAATTTTGGGAATTAGAACAATTAATTATAAAAAAAATAAAAATAATAATAATAAAATAATAATAATAATAATAATAATAATAATAATAATAATAATAATAATAATAATAATAATAATAATAATAATAATAATAATAATAATAATAATAATAATAAATAATAATAATAATGAATAATAATAATAATAATAATAATAATAATAATAATAATAATATAATAAAATAATAATAATAATAATAATAATAATAATAATAATAATAATAATAAGATAATTAATAAGATAATAATAATAATATAATAATAATAATAATAATAATAATAATAATAATAATAATAATAATAATAATAATAATAATAATAATAGGGATAGGCCGTCTGAGCGATAGCACCCTTTTCGATAGGAAGGAATAGAGCCTATCGGTCGTGAAACTTTTCGGAATCATAAGTCATTACGGTATAAGCTGAAAACCTACGAAATTCCAAGTTTGAGAATTATATCAGGGGTACCTTCCCCTGAGAGTCGAACAGTTAAAAATATTGTCGCTTCACGCCCTTTTGGCGTTCCAATTCCGAGCGAAGATTAGGCCTAAGGCAACATCGGGTATACCGAACATCTGGCAAACGTCTGTCTGTCTGTCTGTGTGTGTAATTATTATTATTATTATTATTATTATTATTATTATTATTATTATTATTATTATTATTATTATTATTATTATTATTATTATATATTATTAAGTTTATTATATTATTATATTATTTATTATATTAATGTTTTATTATTATTATTATTATTACGTCGAGGAAGTGATCCCCGAAAGGGATCACTTCTGAGTTATTTTTTAAACCCTTCTGCGTGTCCTGCAGCGTCTCCTTCGGTGTTACCGACTCCATAGCGCACCGCAACGCACTGCACTGCACCGTCTCGCACCACGCTCTGCCTAGAGTTTGAGACATGGTATCTCTGTCAAACTGGTTACCCCGTTTGGGGATAACGTAAGCTCTCTGTTAACGAGGTTACATGAACAAGCATCCCCATGGGGGGATGCTGGCCCCCAAACCTAGAATATCGACGTAGAACGATTAAATTTGCTATACCCTTCATATAAGGTACTAATATCATATATGGTTTAAATAACCATACACACCCCAAAGGGGAGTGTTCAGCCCCCAAAATCTAAAATATTGACATAGAACGACGAAACTTGGTATACATCTTTCTTTTGATGTATCCTTGATACAAAAAATAAAAAAAAATAAAAATAAAATAAAAATTAAAATAAAAAATTAAATAAATTTAAAATAAAAATTAAAAAAAACAATTTAACAAGAAAAAAAAAATAAATAAATAAAAATTAAAAAAAAATAAATAAAGTTAAAAAAAATTAAAAATTAAAATAAAAAACAATTAAAAAAAAACATTTATCTTTATTTATTATTTATTTTTTTTATTCTTTTTATCTTTATAACTTACAAATTTACGTTTTTACATACCCTACAGCATTAAGTCAGTAAATCAGTAAATCAAACAGCCCTCCTCAGCCCTTCCATGATCAATTGATCTATTGATTTATTGATCTATTGATCTATTGAATCAAGTCATATTTTTTAGAAAAATTGTCTTGTTTTACATACCCTAAATCAGTAAATCAGTAAATCAAACCACCATCCAACCACCCTCTTGTCCATCCGTGATCTATTGATCTATTGATCTATTGATCTATTGATCTATTGATCTATCGATCTATTGATCTATTGATCTATTGATCTATTGATTCAAGTCATATTTTTTAGTAAATTTGTATTTATAATATTTTACATACCCTAAATCAGTAAATCATAAAATCAAACCATCCACCATACCCTCCATGCCATCCCACCCTCCCATGATCTATCGATCTATTGATCTATTGATTCAAGTCACATTTCGAGTATCATTTTGGATAAACGCTTGTAAAAACAAATTTTTATACACTGATCAACGAATATATGCTAACGTAACAAAGTTTTTCACATTAATAAAGCTTACTTAGCCTTATCTGAACTATGAGTATAATGCACAATTACAAATCAGAAACCCCTTAAACATGAATAAACTGTTAAGGTTAACAAAGTTCCACACTTAACCACAGTAAAGTAACTAACATAGCATACGAAGACGTAACCTATTCACACTTTGTCAAGCATATCTCTAACATAACAATGTTAATTTAAATTTACATGGTAATTTTAAAAAAAAAAATTATCACAACATTGGTTAATTATCATACTGATCAACGAATATACTCTAAAATAATAAAGTTTTCGACATCAATAAAGCTATCATAGCGTAAGATGAACTAAGAAAATAATGTACAACGACAAACCTAACACAACTTACACACGAATAAACTGTTAACATTAACAAAGTTCCACACTTAACATCAGTAAAGTAACTAACATAGCATACGAAGAAGTAACCTATTAACACTTGGTCAAGCATATCTCTAACATAACAATGTTAATTTATTTTAACATGGTTATATTTAACAAAAATTTATCACAAAATTGGTTAATTATCATACTGATCAACGAATTCACCCTAACATAATAAAGTTTTCCACATCAATAAAGCTAAGACAGCGTAACATGAACTAAGAAAATAATGAACAATGACAAACTAACACAATTTACGCACGAATAAACTGTTAACATTAACAAAGTTCCACACTTAACATCATTAAAGTAACTAACACTGCATGGAAAACGTAACCTCTTCATACTCTTTTCAAGCATATCTCTAACATATTAACGTTAATCTTACATTGATACAGTAACATTTAGCAAAAATGTATCATAACATTGTCCGGTTATCATACAGATCAACGAATATATGCTAACGTAACAAAGTTTTTTACATCATCATAGTAATATTTAACAAAAATTTATCATAACCTTACCTAAATATCATAATCCCCAACAAATAATTGCAAACATAACAAATTTTTATACAAACATAACAAAAATAACAAAGTTTTATCCAAACATAGCATAAAAATAAGTTCTTTGAATAAAATATCATAGTAAAGTGTAATAGTTTACCGAATATAAAGCGGTAATTCAGTAAATTTGTAAATCAAGACACATTACCTCATCCTCCTCCCTACCCTCCCGTCCATGACCTTTTGATCTATTGATCTAATGATTCAGGTCACATATCGAGTATTATTTCGGATAAACATAGTACAAAAATAAGTTCTTTTTATACTAACCACCGAATATATGCTAACGTAACATTGTTTTCACATTAATAAAGCTAACATAGCATTACCAGAACTAAGAATATAATGTACATTGACAAAACCTAACACATCTTACGCACGAATAAACTACTAACATTAACAAAGGACCATACTTAACAACAGTTAAATACTTAACACATCGTACATCAACGTAACTATTCGCCCTTACCGACATATACTGCCATATCGGTGCCAATTTTACATTAACACCATGAACGTTGCATTCAGGTATCAGGTTCTTTATATGTAATGATATATGCTATTATAACAATGTTTTCACATTAATAAAGCTAACATAGCATCATCATGAACTAAAAAATAATGTACAACGACAAAACCTAACACAACTTACCGTTTGAATAAACTGTTAACATTAACAAGAGTTCCACACTTAACACCAGTTAAGTAACTAACTAATATTACATACAAAACGTAACCTATTCATACTTTGTCAAGCATATTTCTAACATATTAACATTAATTATACATTGACAAAGTAATATTTAACAAAAATTTATCATAACCTTGTCTAATTATCATACAGACCAACGAATAACTGTAAACATAACAAAGTTTTATCCAAACCTAAAATAAAAATAAGTTCTTTGAATATAATATCATAGTAAATTGTAATAGCTTACTGATTTTAAAACAGTAAATCAGTAAATCAGTAAATCAAGCCATCAACCCCTTCTCACCCCTCCCTCCATAACCTTTTGATCTATTGATCTATGTGATTCATATCCATTTTGATATCATTTAGTTAAACAACACAAAATAAGTTCTTTATATACCATCCAGCGTATAAGCTAACGTAACAACGTTTTACATTAATAAAGCTAACATAACATAGCAAAGCTAAGAATATAATGTACAACGACAAACCTAACACACACCATACATTACAGATAAACTGCTGAATTAACAAACCACTTAACAACAGCAAAGTACCTAACACATCGGACAAAACGTAACCTATTTACACTTTTTCAAGCATATCTCTAGCATGTCAATGTTAATTTTACATTAACATCGTATATTTAACAAAAATTTACCATAACCCTGTCTAATCATCATACTGAAAACGAATATAAAGTTAACGTAACAAATATTTTACAACTTCGTAATATTTAACAAAAATTCATCATAACCTCGTCTAAATATCATAATCCCCAACGAATTATTGCAAACATAACATAAAAATAACAAAATTTTATCCTGACATAACATAAAAATAAGTTCTTTGAATAAAATATCACAGTAAAGCGCAATAGTTTCCTGATTTTAAAGTAGTAAATAATAAATCAGTATATCAAACCACTTATCCTTACAGTTCCCCTACCTACCCACCCGCCTATGATCTATTGAACTATTGTTTCAAGTCATATTTCGAGTATCCATTTTGGATAAACATAACATAAAAATAAGTTTTTTATATACTGACTTACGAATATATGCTTACGCTAACAATGTTTTAGCATCAATAATGCTAACATATCATAACCTGAACTAAGAATATAATGTACAAATGCAAACCTAACATACATAGCGTATGAATAATCCGTTAACATCCTGAATATTCCCTACCTATTAAAGGTAAAGTAGCTAACAGATCATACAATACGCGATATGTTCTCACTTTTCCCGCCTATCAGCAACAGGTAAAGCCGTATCATTTAACAAAATTCCTTAACAAATTGACCAATCTATCAAAGATACCAGCATCTTGAACTATGAATTGACACTATCTTCATCAAAGTGTCACTCGTTTCGAGGATGACCCAATGGGATGCGCCCCTTGAGAGGATGTGAATCCTGAGATGGGGTATCACCCCGAAGGGGTGTAAGCGGGTTTTGGGCCTCAGGCCTTACCCCTCCTTTGGAGGGGTAAAACCCGCTTACACCCCTTCGGGGTGATCCACTATCTCAGGATTCACATCCTTTCAATGGGTGCATCCCCTTGGGTTTTCTCTTGGGAGGTGATGTGTTGCTTTAGATACTCTTGGTTAATGAAAACTGTTTATTCGTAAGTTAGGCACGTTATGTTAAATATTACTATGACAGTGTGAAATTAACCCTGATTTGTTAGAGAAATGATGAGTATTATAAGATATTACTGTGTTAACTGCCGATGATGTGTTAGAAACGTGAGTTTAGGTTAAGTTTTTGTGGAGTGATGTTAGGTTTGCCCGAGAATTTTCCTAATGTCTACGTTTTATTCATAGTTCAAATGATGTTATACTCGAAACAAGTGACACTTAGATGAAGATAGTGTCAATTCATAGTTCAAGATGCAGATATCTTTGATAGATTGGTCACTTTGTTAAGGGACTTGGTTAAATAATACGGCTTTACCTGTTGCTGATAGGCGGGAAAAGTGGGAACATATCGCGTATTGTATGATCTGTTAGCTACTTTACCTTTGATAGGTAGGGAATTTTCAGGATGTTAACTTATTATTCGTACGTTATGTATTTTAGGTTTGCATTTGTACATTATATTAATAGTTCAGGTTATGATATGTTAGCTTTATTGGTACTAAAACTTTGTTGCGTAAGCATATATTCGTAGGTCAGTATAAAAGGTACTTATTTTTATGTTATGTGAGGATAATGATACTCGAAATGACTTGAAGCAATAGTTTAATAGATCATAGGCGGGTGGGTGGGTAGGAGAACTGGAAGAATGAGTGGTTTGATTTACTGATTTACTGATTTACTGCTTTAAAATCGATTGCGCTTTACTGTGATATTTTATTCAAAAAGAACTTATTTTATGTTATGTCATGATAAAATTTTATTTTTATGTTATGTTTGGTTAAAACTTTGTTATGTTTGCCATTATTCGTTGGGGATTATGATATATAGACGAGGTTATGATGAATTTTTGTTAAATATTACGAAGTTGATGTAAAAAATTTGTTACGTTAACTTTATATTCGTTGTCAGGGTTGTGCTAAATTTTTGTTAAATAATACGATGTTAATGTAAAATTAACATTGATATGCTAAATATATGCTTGAAAAAGTGTGAATAGGTTACGTTTTGTACGATGTGTTAGGTACTTTACTGTTGTTAAGTGCGGAAGTTTGTTAATGTTAGTAGTTTATTCGTACGTATGGTGTGTTAGGTTTGTCGATGTACATTATATTCTTAGTTCAGGTTATGTTATGTTAGCTTTATTAATGTAAAAACGTTGGTACGTTAGCATATATTCGATGATTAGTATATAAAGAACTTATTTTTGTGTTATGTTTATCCGAAATGATACTCGAAATGTGACATGAATCAATAGATCAATAGATCAAAAGGTCATGGAGGGAGGGGTAAGGAGGGGTTGATGGCTTGATTTACTGATTTACTGATTTACTAATTTACTGCTTTAAAGTCAGTAAACTATTACAATTTACTATGATATTTTGTTCAAAGAACATATATTTATGTTACGTTTGGATAAAACCTAATTATGTTTTTAGTTATTCGTTGGTTTGTATGATAATTAGACAAGGTTATAATAAACTTTTGTTAAATATTAGTGTGTCAACGTAAAATTAATGTTAATATGTTAGTGATTTGTTTGGAAAAAGTATGAATAGGTTACGTTTTGTATGCAATGTTAAATACTTTACTGGTCTTAAGTGTGGAACTTTGTTATTGTTAACAGTTTATTCGTGCGTAAGTTGTGTTAGGTTTGTCGTTGTACATTTTATTCTTAGTTCAGGTTATGTTATGTTAGCTTTATTAATGTAAAAACATTGTTACGTTAGCATATATTCGATGATTAGTATATAAAGAACTTTTTTTTGTGTTATGTTTCTCCGAAATGATGCTCGAAATGTGACATGAATCAATAGATCAAAAGATCAAAAGGTCATGGAGGGAGGGGTGGGGAGGGGTTGATGGCTTGATTTACTGATTTACTGCTTTTAAGTCAGTAAACTATCAATTTAATATGAAATTTTATTCAAAGAACTTATTTTTATGCTATGTTTGGATAAAACTTTGTTATGTTTACAGTTATTCGCTGGTCTGTACGATAATTAGACAATGTTATGATAAATTTTTGTTAAATATTACTGTGTCAATGTAAAATTAATGTTAATATGTTAGATATGCTAGGAAAAAGTATGAATAGGTTACGTTTTGTATGCAGTGTTAGTTACTTTACTGGTGTTAAGTGTGGAACTTTGTTAATGTTAACAGTTTATTCGTGCGTTAGTTGTGTTAGGTTTGTCGTTGTACATTATTTTCTTAGTTCATATCATGCTACATAATGTGAAAACATTGTTATGTTAGCATATATTCGCAGGTTAGTATATAAAGAACTCATTTTTGTGATATGTTTATCCGAAATAGTACTCGAAATGCGACGTAAATCAATAGTGTTAATGTAAAATTAGCACAAATATGTTAGAGATATGCTTGAAAAGGTGTGAATAGGTTATGTTATGTACGATTTCTTAGGTACTTTACTGTTATTAAGTATGGACCTTTGTTAATGTTAGTAGTTTATTCGTGTGTAAAGGTGTGCTAGGTTTTGTCATTCTACATTATATTCTTTGTTCTGGTTATGCTATGTTAGCTTTATTAATGTGAAAACAATGTTACGTTAGCATATATTTGTTAGTTAGTATATAAAGAACTTATTTTTGTACTATGTTTATCCGAAATGATATTCGATATGTGACCTGAATCATTAGATCAATAGATCAAAAGGTCATGTACGGGAGGGTAGGGAGGAGCGATGAGGGTACGGGTGTCTTGATTTACAGATTTACTGATTTACCGCTTTAAATTCGGTAAACTATTACACTTTACTATGATATTTTATTCAAAGAACTTATTTTTATGCTATGTTTGGATAAAACTTTGTTATTTTTATGTTAGGTTTGGATAGAAATTTGTTATGTTTGCAAATATTTGTTGGGGATTATGATATTTAGGTAAGGTTATGATAAATTTTTGCTATGGGGAGCTTTCAATCTTTGGCTGGGGATGATCCCAGTTTTCAGCCCCACCTAAAAATGGACATAAAATTCGAAATTTTCAGCCGATTTTGACTATATAAACACCAAAATGTAACTTGTTTCGCCCTCTAAAACGTTGTTTTCTTGTGTTTTTCTGTGACAGTAGTCGAATATTCTTTCAGAATTTTCAATTTTTCAAAATCCATGTTTTTGACAATTTTCATATCAACTTTCAGAATTTTTTTGGAAATGACTTCAAACTTGAAATATGCATAGATTGGTCCATTACTTACAATAATTATATAGAACATTTTCGATTTTTTGAGTTTTGTGCTCAGCGTTGTCAAATTTCCAAAAACATTTTTTTGGAATTTGAAAATTGAAAAATTGAAATATTTTTTTTCTTCTACTCATCCGTTCAACATCAAATTTTCAGGGCTTGTACAATCAGGCAAGATGCATCTTTTTTACTTAGATAATTTTTTTGTATATGCAATAGGTTTGGATTTGTTCTTGGAATAAATTTTCAGATAAAAATTTTTTTGAAATTTTTTTAAAAATTTTCTTTTGAACATGACATTCCTCCACTATAATCAGGATCTGAATCATTACTAATTGCAAATGACTCAGACATTTCAGCATCTGATTTCTCTATTTATCCAGATACTTGAGGACTTTCTTCTTCAAGTCCTTGAAAAGAGCAGCTTGCTTTCACTTCAGAAGAATCCAGTTTCCTTGCTTTCTTTGAACTAAGGCTTTCTTGAATAATTCTTTTTTTGAATTTGGCTTCAGAAGGTGTTTCAGGAACTAGCTTGGAAGTTCAGTAGCCATGCCTGTTGGTTTTTGATCCTGAAAATAGAAAAATTCTATAAAACACTTTTTATCTCTACCTTCTGGATGTTAAATATAATTTAAAGTTTGAATTGAGTATTTAAGTGAATGCTTTAAAGCTGGGTTTAAACTTTTGATGTAATACTCACCTCATAAAACTTGTAATCTTCATCTGTCACTTTTAATAGAAACTTCTTTTCAATTTCTGCTAGTTTCCTCGGTAAAATTTTACCAGGATTCCAACAATGTATTCCTTTTCCCTGTAGCCTGTTGAATCTGTTTCATATTTTTCCCCTTCATTTTCCCTTCTCCACACAAATTCACATGAATTCAATTTCAACATAGTTCTCCTAGTTCCACACCATGTTTTGTTTTTCATTTTTAAAAGGAACCACCAATCATTCTCTATGTTCTGTGTAACATAACTTAAATTTAGGAATTATTTCAAATTTTTGGAAAAATTTCACTCCATCAATTTCCGTTACTATATGTTTATCAAACCAACTCAAATTATACTCTACTCAATACTCGTTGTTATTTCTCTAATTATTCTATAACCTCCGTCAATGAGCTATGAAATAAGAAAAAAATTAATCAAAAATGTTTCCAAATCTAAATCATATGAAGCCCAAAATGTTAAAAAAACAAGTCTTTTTTTAAATATTTAAAATAATGTAAAAATATATAAGGAATACCAACATTTTATATTTTTTTTTTTTTTCCCGTATATATATTAAAAATATATATATATATATATATATATATATATATATATATATATATATATATATATATATATATATATATATATATATATATATATATATATATATATATATATATATATATATATATATTATATATATATATATATATATATATATATATATATATATATATATATATATATAACTATATATATATATATATATATATATAACATAATATATATATATTTATATATATATATATATGCATACTATATATATATATATATATATATATATATATATATATATATATATATATATATATATATATATATATATATACTATATATATATATATATATATATATATATATATATATATATATATATATATATATATATATATATATATATATATATATATATATATATATATTCTTTATATATATATATATATATATATATATATATATATATATATATATATATATCCCAATAATTGTGATAGACCTTCTTAAAAAAGTAAAAATCATAAAATTTTACAAATCTGTGTTACACACAATATCTCACAAATGCGATGTAATATGCAAACCGATTACATTTTGGAATCAGCATATCAATAATATTGCAGAAACCCCATCTAAGAAATCTCATGTTTACCATTGTTATATACAAAGTAATAAAACAAAAAGTAATAAACTACTTCTTACCTATAGAAAACCATTCACATATTAAAAATAATTAAATGAAAATTGAAAAGTTTCGTAGTTAATGATATTAAACTAAACTTCATTTGAATTAGCTCTAAGGTTAAAATGACAGAACATTAGCAGTTCTCCATTTACAGGGGATAACCTATTTCTTGTGGATTCATAAATATTTCCTCCTGTTCAAAATATTCTTTCACTTTCGACTGATGACGGTGGAGCTGAAAGGTATTTTTATGCTAGTTTTTTTCAAATTCAAAAAACTATTTCTAGTGTTTTTCCTCCAATTGAAGATAATATCATTGTCTGGTCAAAGTAGGCAAACTTATATATTTTTTAATTCTTGATGTAATTCCGTATGTAGCCTTTTACTTTTATGTACAATAATCACATCGTCAGAAGAATGGGACTTTCTTTTTTCACTCTCACTTTCTTATCTGTTTGACGATTTTGATGCCATAATTTCTTTAAAATAATCCATTAAAGAAGTGAAAATGGAACATTCAGCTTCACTTTCCCCACTACGTGAATCATCGTCAGCAGAAGAGTCAGGAGTTAAATTTTCATGCATTTCTTTTCATGCTTCAACGACCATATTTTTTACTGATTCATCTGATTCATGTTGAAAAATTAGATTGAATTGCAGATCTAAGAAAGTAGCTACACACAAAGATTTATCACATAGAAACTTTTTCTACTGGTTTCTTAAGCTCTTGAACGAGAGTAATTATTCCACTGAAGCTTTTGCTTTTAATTGCCTTATTTAAAATAGATTTATTGCTAAAATGAAAGGGATAACTTGGGGACTGTTACTTAACGTTTAATGCTTGTTTTAGTGATGCTGTCAAATGGCTCAAGTAAATGGAATAATTTTGCCACTGAAAATCAGTCAACATTTTCTGATTGCATTCGGCAGCGTATATGGATAGGGGAACTTTTTGTTCAAACAATCTTTCAAGCATATCATAAGTTCTGTTAAAGCGTGTAGAAACGTCTTGAATTAATTTATGCTGTTTGACATTCAGCTGCATCTGTAAAGTTTTAAGCTTTGCAGCTGCCGTTGCTGAATGGTGAAAATGAAAGGATATGCTTCTGCAAGTAAATAAAATATCTTTAACAGACTTATGACATAATATTGAATCGTGAATGTATAGTTGCAACATGTAAATAAAATAAAACATGAAATTGATATCAAGCCACTCTCTCTTATACCAGCTACCATGTTTGGTCCATTATCCCGTATCACTAAATGAATTCTATTTTTAAGAATATTGAAAAATGTCAAAGGCCCTTATAGGATCTGACAAATGAAAAAAAATTTGGCTATATTTTTATTTTTTTGGAAAAAAGGTTTCTAAAATTTTAATTTTAAATTGAAATAACTATCCCTTATGTTGACGTAATTTATTGTTTATATTCGGTATTTTGGCCGAATACCGGATACTTAGCGAATATTCGGCACATTCCTAATATATATATATATATATATATATATATATATATATATAACTTATATATATATATATATATATATATATATATATATATATATATATATAT
>JABUQX010061063.1:30000-32500 GCA_015478945.1 Trachelipus rathkii | reverse complement strand
TTATTATTATTATTATTATCGTCATTATTATCATTATTATTATTAATCATTATTAATCATTTTAATTATTATTATTATTATTATTATTATTATTATTATTATTATTATTATTATTATTATTATTATTATTATTATTATTATTATTATTATTATTATTATTATTATTATTATTATTATTATTATTATTATTATTATTATTATTATTATTTTAATCAATCAAATTATTTAATTTATGTATAATTTGATCAAATTATTTTTCCTCTTTTTTTTTAACTAATCAAAAAAAAAAAGACATTTATATTAGAAATAAAATTAAAAGAATAAAAAACCTGATTCCTCTTCCACTTCTTTTGGCTATTTTGACGACAGCAAAATCGTTGTTGAATTCGACTTTGGTGTCAAAATCGTCATGAACAAATAGTTTTTCAATAAAAAAGTCCTAAAAAAAAAAAAAAAGTTGGAAAATTTTTTTATTATATTTTACACGAGTGTTTACTTTACCTACACACATACATACATACACCGTCTCGTACGCACATACACACTCATTCAGTGGATGAAACAATTTTATATATTAAGAAAATTATAACTATAAAATTAATGTTCAAGAAAATTATTTCAAGTGCAATTTTCAGTAATGTATAATGAAGGGATACAGAAGATGTTTATAAGTTGTCACTTTTCAGATTCAATGTTCATTGAGAATTATTAATATCATAAAATAGAAATAAACAATTTCCGCCATTTTTAGTGTCTTGAACTGTTCCCCGAAAAAAAATAAATAAATACATTTTTATAAGGAATAAATAATGAATAAATAAAATAAAAACTCTAGCTACACATTCAGCATAATGAATTCCTATTTACTACTTAGTTAACTTACTCCAGCAAGAGCAAAATTACAATTTATATTATTTTAAATAATATAAATACATTTTTTATATATTACATAGCTCCATATTATATATAAAAATATTGTATTAAAAATATAGGAGTAAGAAAGAATGCACGTTCAATTGAGTATTTTTGTTTGAATATTTCTGTTTCATATCTAATTACTATGGTAGGTATATATGTTTGCTAAAAAAGAAAAAAAAAAGTACATTAAATAGGATTCAGTATTTTCCGCAAGTTTGCATGTCCACAAAGAAGAGGAAGGTGGGGCTTGGAATCAATCTCCCATGGATATGGTGAGAACTTCACAACTCATTTCTAAGATAAAATGATAACTCTGTAATTGTAACAGTTTACAAACCTCTTGCGACGGCTCGTTGGCTTCCAAGTCGAATTCTCCAACCCTGACAACGTATGAATTCTTGCCATGATTTCTAAAGCAGTGAGCAGCTGTTAAAACTAAATCATCAGATATAACAACACCCCCGCAATTGTGCTTCTGGATGCCCTATAAATAAAAATTATTATTATTATTATTATTATTATTATTATTATTATTATTATTATTATTATTATTATTATTATTATTATTATTATTATTATTATTATTATTATTATTATTATTATTATTATTATTATTATTATTATTATTAAAATTATTATTATTATTATTACACAGGCCAACAAATTATAAGCTTTTTTATACTGCCTACGATCCAAGACCAGTTTTTGACTAAAGTTTATACACACTGATTTCATTAGTCGCATTCATTTTATTATATCACGTTTTTGTCATATAGCATTCTATATGTATATCCTTCGTTCTATTGTGTCATCTGTCTAGATCTAAAAATATTAATTTTACAAGGTCAACAAAGAGAAAAAACGAAATATCTCTGCTTCTTCTGTCTCTGGGATAATAGTGCTAAGGACAAGTGTCAGACTCAGAAAAACTGGCCATTAAGAACATCAATCAATATATGTTGGAGAAAAAAAATGTCATAAGTCAGCTTTTTGTAGATGAGGAAAAGATCATCTTCCTCCACTCCACATCAAACTGAGTATTGAGAAGAAGTATGCAAAATCTCTAGCTGAACAATGTAACTGATTTAAATGCAATTGTGAAAAATGTTTATGTGTAAGTTGTGAAATACTAAGCTGATATTTTTGATAGGTCGCAAATTAGAACTCTGATGAAAGATTCAAGATAATTCACGATTTACTAGATTCACAAGATTCACTAGCTCTATGAATGACATTTTAAAAAGATTAATATAATTCTTTTGTAGCAGTTGTTCAAAATTTTCTGGAAAATAAAAAATCTCAAAATTACAAGTTTCTTGCTGAAATGTTGCTACCATTTTCCAACAAACACCATTTGAAAAAAAAAAATTATTTTGGCATTTCATAAAATAAAAATTGCTATATTTTTTTCAGTATTTGTCCTGTCAATATGAAATTACCAGAACAAGTATAATTAGTTGAGTTACATATTTTTTTTATTACTTCATCTGCTTGCATAATCATGAATCAATGAAAAAACACATAACATTTTCTGTTAATATCTTTTTTAGTTAACAGCTTCATAAATAATAGACTGATAATG
>JABUQX010061063.1:5000-10000 GCA_015478945.1 Trachelipus rathkii | reverse complement strand
GAGAGACGGAGAGAGAGAACGAGAGAGACAGAGGGAGATGAGAGAGAGAGAAGAGAAGAGGAGAGAGAAGAGAGAGAGAGAGATAGAGACGAGAGAGGGAGAGAGAGAGAGAGATTTGGTAATAAAATAACCTGGGACTATTACGACTACCAATGTAGATTCAAGAAGGTTGTTAAATATTTTCCATATATAATTAAATTAATAGTAAAATCAGAAATTGATTCGCTTAATCCGTGTTGAGCGAAAAAAAAAATTTTTTTAAATCTTTCCACAAAAAAAAAATATCCTAAAACAAAATTGCGTGTATTAGCTAGAAATGATAAATGAATAAAGTTGTAATATATTTTATTTGAGTAATGGGAAAATCATTTCATAAATAAATACTATTAAAATTATATAGATATATATATATATACTAATATATATATATATATATATATATATATATACTATATATTTATATATATACTTGATATATATATATAGTATATAGTAAGTTATATATATATTCATATATACTATATATATTATATATTTAAATAATATATATATATATATATATAATATAAATATATATATATATATATATAATCTATACCTTTATATATAATATATATGTAATATACTAATTATATATATACTAATATATATATATATATATATAATACAAGTATATTATATATATACTATATACTAAATATATATATAGTATATATATATATATTATATGATATATAATATATATACTTATATATATATACTTAATACGTATATTATATATATATATATATATATTATATATATACTATATATACAGTATATATATATTATATATTATATATAATATTATAATATATATATATTATATATAGATATATATATATATATAATATATAGTATATAAGTATATATAATATTGTATATACAACATGTATATACTATATATATTATATATATATTATATATATATAATACTATTATCTATATATATTATTATATATAAACTATATATATTATATATATGATATATATATATATATACTAAAATTATATATATATATTTATATATATTACTCATATATATATACTAATATGCTCGCAGTATTTCTTAAGAAGTTGGCTATGGCCCCGAGCAAGGCTGCATTACCCGATGTACTCAGCCCATGAAACTTAGTTTGCATGTAAATAACACATTGAATGTGTATCATATATATAATATATAATGTATATATATAGATATATATATATATATAGATATATATATATACTTCATATATATATATAATAATACTCTATCATACTATATACCTATATATTAAGGATACTAATATATCATATCATAAGGATACTAACTACTATACTATATTATAATACTATACTATAATATACTATACTGCTAGTATTATATACTAATAATATATATATATATAATATATACTACTTATATATATAATATAGATATTTATAGTATTATAATACCTAGTACTATCAATACCATAGCTAGATATACATATGACTATATACTATACTAATGATATATAAAACATATAAACTATATATATACTATATATATATACTATCACTATATTATAAAGATACTACTTATATACATTAGGTATAGATACTATATCACTAATATATATACATATAATATATATAATAATATATATATATATATATATAATTATAATAGAACTATATATATATATTATATATTAATCTAGGAGACAAAGAATATTCAAGAAACCTACCGTCGGATAGAATGGTAGACCCTTCAATATAAAAAGCAATTGTTTCTACTTCTACCTATAATCAGTATTACCTATAGGATAAAATTTCAAATGAAAAATGTATGACACATTATGAAGGGCACGTAATAAGTAATTTTAGAATAACTAATCAGAATAGCATTGTACATTATATAGACAATATTTCTTACGTTTAAAATCTATCAATCTATCAGGTGGTTCGTGTTTCCAAATCTATCTATGATATCTATAATATATATTAATATAGTATATATATAATATAATATGATATATATAATATATATATAGTATATATAGATAATATAATATATATATCATATACCTTACTATATATATATATATTTTCAGGCTAGGCTTCAAGCACAAGACTTGTACTTGTGACCTAGAGTACATTTTTTGGACAGAGTAACTGTGTACTTGCTACTTGTCCAGTATCTAAAATCCAATTGTACTTGCGCTACTTGTAACTGGCAGTATCTAAAAATCCAGTCCTACTTGGATTGTATTTTGTACTTGACTTGCCACCTTTTGTACTGAAAATTTGGGCCAAGGGCTTGAGAGAAATTTTGGCATCCTCCCCTTTCCAATAAATTTTTTTTTCTTTTTTTTTATCATTTTCCGACGTATTGATATTATATTTCTAATATATGTATTCTAAATAAATTTCCATTTAAGAATATAAAGTATGTCATTATATATATATATATACGTAGTATATATGTAAGATATATGATATATAATATATATATATATAATATATATTATATATATATATATATAATAATAGAATAAATTAGTTAGTTTATACGTATACTATAGCTAGATATAGATATATATATATGCTATAAATACTATATATTATATTATATAGATATATATATATTATACTATACTATATATATATATATACGTATATATATATAGTAGATAATATCATATATTATATATATATAATATATAGTATCTATTATAATAGTATACAATCGCTAATATATGGTAGGGCGAGATGGGTTGATTGATTCGGATTTCGGAAGTGTGTAACCAAACGCGTTTAGGGATGGTATAGTTCCAAGTGATTGGAGAGAAGAACATGAGACTAGTAATCCTTATATAAGGGTAAGGGATAAGTGGTAACTGTAGGTATTATAACGGTAATTAGTTTATTGAGTGTTGTTAAGGAAGATATATGCTGGATTGAGTGGTTGGAAGAGCTCGTCGAGTGACTGAAGGACTGATTGGTTGAAGAACAAGGTGCATTTAGAACTGGTAGAGGATGTTTTAGGATCAAATCTTAATACATTGAAACAAATGATTGGGAAAAGAGGGAGGCGAGAAACAATTAAATTGTATTTAGTTTTATGGATTTGAAACAGGCGTGATTGATATGATTAATAACATGAAGCTCTATGGCAGTGTTTAGCCAATATAACAGTGTTAGTGACAAGCTTCGGATTGAATCAAAACGCGAGTAGGACGATAGCTGAAGCGTGTGTAAGAATAAATGGCATCGAAAGTGATTGCGTTTAATGATATAGTGGAATGAGGCAGGGATGTGTTGATGCCTCCTTGATTATCAATTTATATCATGGATTGCGTATGAAAGACTTAGGAGATGAGGTAGCAGGCGATGGTCTTGTAGAATGACGAAGATTAGAAAGTCGAGTGGAGGTTCCCTACCTATTATATGAGGATTACTTGGTTTTGTTGAGGCGATCTGAAGAGACATTTGAGAGCGATTGTAAGAGATTTGGATTAGGGTGTGTAAAAGGAAGGATTTTAAGTAAGCATATAAGGGTAAGGTTATGGTTGTGAGTGAGGACAGTTTTCGGTGTGAAGTTATTTTAGATGGTGGGCAGCTGGAAAAAGTGTCTAGAGTTTAAATATTTAGGATATAGGTTGGCATGGAAAATGAAATGATAATGTAGAGTAAAGTTAGGAAACTTTCGCGGTTGGAATGCAGAAGAGTGGCTGGTGGCAATTAAATCCTTGCGTGGATATTAACGCCGCAACTAAGTCTGAGCTGCGCCTAGGGTCTTTACATGGAGGCGTATCTTGTGACCAGTGTTAATGTATTTAATGATACTATTGGTCTGGAATAAAAGGTATAGATCTTAAAGTATAATGTGTTCAGACGGACAATCTCAAGCAGGAGGTTAGGTGTGGGGCAAGAATGATAAAAATGAGGACAAGAACTTATTTCCGAGTAGTTGTATGGTGTAAGAGAAAGGGGAAACTGAGAGAATAAATGGAAAGTACGTTGAGATGGTTTGTCATGTGGAAAGATGGATGATAGTCGGTTGGAGTGGAAAGGAATGTGTGTTTGGCATAGGCGAGAAGAAAGGTGCATAACAGGAGTGAATTGCAGGGTTTTGCTGAGGGGTATGTTGAGCCCAACCTGGAATAAGCGGATGAACCATATTGAGAGATGCCATCAGAAGTCCGTCGCGGTCCCGTTAAGCTCTAGGGGGGATTTTCTGGACTGCACGAGTTTTCACTGGAAAGGTATAAAGGGCGGTAAGGCTGCCGGCTTTTCTTTTCGACTTACTTTTCATATTCTTCTTACTAAAATACTTTTCTGTTTCCGGTGCATGTTACGCACCTTGTCCCCAGTCTTGGGGAGAGGGTGGTGCATGATATATATTAATATATATATATATATATATAATACATATATATATATATATATATATTATATATATATATATATATATAATATTATATACAATAAACTATATATTAAATATCCTGTATTGTTATATATAATATATAAATATATCTATAATATTATATAATATATATCATACTATTATATATATATATATCATATATTAATATAGAATCATATATATAAATACTATATATAGATATTATATATATATATATATATATATATATATATATATATATATATTATATATATATAAATATAGATAATATTACATACATAATAATATATATATATCATATATCATATACATATATTATATATAAATACTATATATAAATATAATATTACTATATAATATATACTATAATATAATAATACTATATATTATAATAATAATAATATATATATATATATAATATTGTACGATAAATAATATATATATAATGATATATATATATATATATTATATATATTTATATATACTATATAATATATATATATTAATATATAGTATATGATATGGTGTGTGTGTGTGTGTGTGCTGTGTGTGCAAGGTTTTAATA
>JABUQX010061062.1:20000-32782 GCA_015478945.1 Trachelipus rathkii | reverse complement strand
GCAAGAAAGGAGAGACGACGACGACAACGACCACCACCACCATCGTCGTCGAAGAAAAGAAATAGACGTCTATTACCTTTTCGAACACCGTTGTCATATACAGACGTTTCTCGAGGAGCCACAAAAAATTAATAAAAGTCGTCTCGATCCCCGTAAAACGTCACTATTTTTATTCGCGATACGATAAAAACGAATGTTCTATAGATATAGGCATAGATTATTGGTACTAATTAAGCCTTTAAGAAAAATCTAAAATATATTTTCAGTTATTTCTATAAATGAACTAGTTATTTTAATAAACGAACTAACGAAATTTTGCTTTAACAACAACACTTTAAAAAAACTCTTTAACATTTTTTATTTACTTAGTTTCGATACATTTTTCATAGATAAGGCTAAAGTAACTTAATCAAAAGATAAATTGTTCGTTCGTTTTCATAAAACTTAAAAATTTTTAAAAAAATTGACTTTTCTCTCAACCCCAGAAATGATGTATTGTAATATTTTTTAGACTCGTCGCATACTCTTTCTATCTTGACTCGAATCAAAAGTACTCTTTTTATTATCATCATTCTGGATAAAGTGTTTTTATTTTATCAGTGGTCGCGATACTTTCTTCATCGACTTTGGTGGGTGTTTGTTAATTGTTAAAAGTATACCTCGCGTATTTCTTTCTATTTTGTTCGTACCAACACGGGCTAGAGTGCGATCATGAAGGAGGGTAAATTTTTTTGGGAAAATTCTTATTCTTCTCTCCTTTCTCTATTGCGAAGCCCGATTGAGGATGATAGCGAGCTGTTATTCGGTTTAAATAGGAATGAGTAATTAATTTACAGAACACAACACCTGAACGAATATTGTGGTCGGTGATGTTTGTCTACATACACCAAGAAAGTAATTTTTTATTAATAATAGTAATAATTTATATTATGCGCTTTGAGTAGTGATACAACGGGACCCGTTAAAAAAGCGGGTAATGAAAGAGGCGTCTTTAAATACATTATTGGGAGGTTCGACGTAAGTAGACTCATTCGTCTGCGGATCGCTGGAGGCGTTTTCGAATTTTTCTTTTAAATTAACATCGTCAAATCGGAGTGAATTTCTTTCGTGGTCTGCATCCCACTAAAAAATTCAATTCTTTCGAAAGCCTGTAATATACATTAAAAAAAGTTGTTTTAAACAAAATATTTATTATTTGTATATTATCGCGATACACTTACATCTAAGTCCATATCATAGACATCGTTTACCCTAAAACACCCATTTAAGACACCCCAAATAACATCTTACCTGCATAAACCTTGCGCGAATATAGAGGAGTGTTATTAATTATAAGGAACGGTGCTTGAGAGATTATTTTTTCCTTTATACATATGAGTTAGCATATTATTCTCACTTTTCTAGCCTTTTCTACCATACACCAAAGAACATAGCTAATATTGATGATCTTACCCTAGTTCATAAGCGTACCATCGGGGCGCCGCATGCGCCTTCCGCACAAAGTCAGACGAACACCGCACCCCGCCCGCCCGCGTCCTCGCACCCCGCGCCCACCGCCCACATAGCACGCTATGGTTAAGACAGTTTCTTTCAATACAGCTCGCGTGCCCAGACCGCGAGAAAGCCTTGTCAATATTTCGCGCGAGAGACATACTTGGCTCTACTAAAGACCAACGCTACGCGACTGATGCGCAAAATGGTTCCGACAGGGCCGACTATACTATTTTCTCGTCGCAAAATTGTAAAATATATATATACTATAATTAATTACATTTAATTCATATTGTATTTATTATTTTCATAACTTAAACCATTATAACAAGAAAATTTATTTTACAACAATAAATAATATCTATAATTGAGTTATTTTCTTCCTATTCTTTTATTTTCTTATTATCTTCTAAAACATTTATTTATTAAAAAACGATAACAAATTTATATATGCTGAATCATTAAACATAGTAACACTCATTACCAGAATCTTTAAATTATATCCTATTCTATTTCAGTTAATACAGGTCATGTTATAAATTTTATAAAATTAATATTAAATTCTGACATAAATGTGTTTATAGAAAGAAAAGAACCAATAAGTGCATGATTGATAATTTAAAAACCATCCATTTTTTATCTTACTACAGATCTATTTGTACGTACCTTTTATTAATAAGCAATAATAACATTATATACTTATACCATTGAGCTATTAAACTCAGTAAATCCGAGGAATAGAGCTGTTAAACAGACCACACTAATCTAGACAAAGGGACTTAACGTAAATAGCTTTTGTTTTACCTAAAATTTTACGGCTTTAACTCATGAATATTATACTAGACTTAACTCATTATTGATTATTCACATATAGATTAAAAAAATCACTAAATATTAATTAACTTATTACAGGATTTTAACCAACATTAAAATGTAGGGACAGCCTAAATCAGTAAATCAATAAAGATGTTACCTAACAACAAAATTACCGGAAAGGAGAGGGAGAGAGAGATAAATTAGTAATAAGCCATGTATAAAGAGTATTATTTTAACTGCTCTATTTATTTTATCATAATGCCAGGAGCGAGTCATTATATAAAACTTTTCTGCGATTAGGCTAACCATCTTTTTTGATTAACATCACTGCTTTACTGCTTTAACTCACATACATTACATACCTTAAAGCAGTAGAAAAAAATTAATTTATAATTAGGGAGGTTGTTAACCCCCTAACACCAGATATGGATTTTCAGGTATGGGTCTTCTCTTTTGATTTCCATCAGTTCATAGTCTTTTACTGCTTTGAACCTCTGTCTGCTATTAAAACCTGTGCTTTCTAATAACTCACTGCTCTTAACTGAGCATTTTTATAGAAAGTAACAACTCTTGACATGAATTTATTTACAACTTTGTTGAACAGTCAACCTGGTGAAGCAATCGTAAGTGCAATTAAAAATTCTATTTACACCGCACGCGGTCGAACCTACACCTAGGGATTAGAATGCTTTTTGTTTTAATGTTACTGCCTTACTTTGTCTGAGCTAACACACTCAAACAGAGTCTTTTTTATACTTCGTGTCGGCCTTACCCTTAACATGGCTAAATTTATCTAATTCCTGTTTCTTTATTCGGCTGTTATCTTTGCTCACTTTCATCCTTTATTCATTCTTGTACATTTTCCGTAATCTCAATACAACTCGTATAGTATTTAATAAATAACATTTATTGATCTTCTATTTACTATCTGTCTACCAAATTCGGGGAACAGAAAGGTGATTTATAGTGACTTTATAGTAAACATCGCTAGTATTTTACTCTTTCAATATTTTTAGCACCTACTTTTCCTCTTGCTCCAACTGCCATTATCATATCTATGTGGCTATATCTAACTAATTATGTATTTTCATTACTCCTACTATAGAACCATTACGGATTTTACTTTTTAGTCTAATTAGGTAATCCGTTAAATAAGTGACTATATTAAACTGTGCTTATATAGTCTATATTGGTTGATATTTATTAATTATGACATAAAAAGAAACCCATCCATTCCTATCACATCACACACACCGTATATTAAAAATATTGCATGGAATAACTGACAATCGAAAGAAAGCAAAATTTCTTACAACTAGAAATGTAAAACTAAAAAAATTCAATTAAATATGATTAAACCCTCAAAATAAGGAACCCTACGCGCAACATCCCTCACACAGCGAATCAACAACAACTGAGCATCACCTAAATAATCGGGAGTGAACCTCTGCACACACCTACCATCTGTACAGCCTTAAAAATATATATATATAATAATATAATATATTATAAACCACTAACACACACACACACACACAACACACACACAACTACACATCAACTACACAACACAAACACTAATCGCCACACAATCACACTTAATCATGAATTAATCAAAATATTATAAAACGTATAAATTATTATTGAGAAAACATTTTTATGTTTTAATAATAATAATATACGTAAACAATTTATAATATAATCAATATCATATTATAACTAAATTTATTTCTAAATTAGTTTCTTAAAACTTGGACTGTACTTATTTATAATTAAATAATAACAAATCATATCTTTGAACAAATAATTTATTATTAACTGTTAATATTTATTTGTTTATAAATTTATTTATTTATATACTATTAAAGGTGATTTATTTATAAATAATTTTATATTTATATAAAAAGAATATGAAATTTTATTTATTATAAAACATATATTTTATCAAGTTTTTTCCCCAATGTTAAGTAACTATTTAAATAATATTTTGGACCTAGCACCTACACAATGCAGGAGAGATGAAGAAGCAACGAGGAGATAATGACCGAGAGAGAGAGAGAATTTTCCAATGTAGTTTTTGTTCTAATTGACTTTTACTGCTTTACATCATCTTACCATGTAATAAGTATAAATATATTCAAATTATAAAATAGTTTTTAAAAATCTCTGCTAACATACATGTATTTTATTAAAATCATCTAAGTTTTTTTAATTTAAAACTAACAATTATTCACTTACATTTATATTATTCGTTCGATGTTAGCTAAAAATATTTCAAAGTTTTTTAAATAATTAGGATTGTACATTGACAATCCATCACGAGAAAACACAACAACCCGCACTCCTTACAGATACGAAACTGACCTCTCTCTGTAAAATGTGTTGAATAACTACTTTTAGACCTAAATTTAGGATAATCCTTTTTTGTATCCCGGGGCGATTTAGGCCTAAATCCAGGTCAAAAATATATATTTCAAACTGACCTTTTTCTGTAAAATGTGGTGCAATAACTACGTTAGGTCTAAATTTAGGATAAGCCTTTTTGTATCCCAGGCTGATTTAAGCCTAATACCAGGTCAAAAGGTAATTCCAGTATAGACAAGAATCGAGAATCAATGTTATTATTATTTTATAAATATATTTCAAACTGAAACATGCTGGATCGGTAAGATCCTTTAAGCAGGTAAGAAGGAAATGTTTACCTTTCTTGTGAGTGGACGGAGTAATCCTTATCTCTATATGACCTCGATGTGATTGGTCGAGAATTATTTTATCGCTTTTTGGTTTTAAGGTATGAAAAAACATGTTTTTTTCATATCCTGGCCCAAGTTTCGCTATTTAAACTTTACATTACTATGTAAATATATTTAAGAAGTAAAAATAAGGATAAATAAAACCTTACTATGATAATTGGAAAATTAAATAATCATAACTTACATGATTTATATATATATATATATATATTATATAATATATATATATATATAATATAATATATATATATATATATATATATATATATATATATATATATATAATATATATAAGAGATATAAATATATATACAATTTTTTTATATATATAAAGGTTAACATTAAATATAATACAGGAATATTTTATATATAACACTTCCACATGATGTTTATGCTTATTTATATTAAAATTCTCTAAATCTTTGCAAATATGCCAATCATTTATATCATTATCGAAGATATAGTTTCTTATCTTTTCAATACCATCCGATAGCACATATGTAAAAAGTTCTCTCTCGGATATCATAGTATATTTACATTCGGGGTCACCTGCATAAATACTTTCATGCCATTGTTTTCTAAGTAGATAAATGAATACTGTACGTCTATAGATACTTAGGAAAGCGATCGATGAATGCGCGTAGGCATCATCATCAGGGTTTTCTTCAATGCGTAGTATTTCTTGGTATAACTATGTATATGAATTACGGTTTACGTAAATTAGATAACACATATGTCTTCTTCATCTGCATTAACATTCGCCTACGCACCTCTAACATATATCTCAGCTGCGTTAGGCCTGAAATGTAGAACCCAAATGATGTAGGCTCAAATACTGCTGTTTCATTATTTCTCGCCCATAATCTAACTTCCAAACTGATTATGTTTTGATGTTTATAAAACGAAAGAGTAAGTTGCTTATCGCTGGTTTCTTCACACAGGCTAATAACTGTTTCGGTCCAGTTTAAAGCTGAGCTTGATTTAAAGTATTCTGTAAGCCACTCTTCAGTGTGATTACATATACAAAGTAATTATTCATCTGGACTCATGAAAATACGCTTTGTATTATATATAACATGGTGAATGGGTAGCACACCTTGAACAAATTCAAAATCCATGGGTTTCTTTTATAATAAGAATGAAACCCTAACTTCGCAGGGATCTTGATTTCCACTGTACAAATGTCTTGTTGAGGTATACCCATTAGGTTGGGCACGAATAACGAAAAATGTTATCTGCTGATAACGATACAATCGATAACAGAAAACTTCTTATCATCGAATAACCGATATCCGATTAACTCGTGTAAAAATATCCGCCGATAAGGCGATAACCGATAAATCGATAAATTCTAAAATTTTTATGTTATTTCATTTTTATTATAAATAAAATGTTAAAAAACAAGACTTTGGTTTTAAGAAAATGTTAAAAAATAAATTTATTACATTTTCTTTTAGAATTTATAGATTATAATAATATAAATTTTCAGTTTTCTTTAACGACACGTACCCAGAAAATATGGAAATGTTGCTACATTTGCTTTATATAACTTGTAAAACTTTGGATATCTTATAAATAAATTTAATTATTTTTCCCTTTGCTTCTCAGCTGTTTTTTTATAATAAAATTTTTATTTTCTAATTTAATGCTCTGATGTTATAGATTCTATAATGTATTGTAAAAATCCAAAGATAAGGTTAATAAAGGATTTGAAATGAAATCAAAGAATTAGTTAATTACCAATTTATCGAAATATATAAAATATTATAATACTTTGGTTTCTGGTCCTTGCTGCAGCGAAGTTGTATGTTCCACCTTACATAACTACTCTTGGAATGATTGCTGCTTTGATACTGGGACTTCGGTTGCCGCTTGAAAGGTGGGGGGCGTAATCTACTGATAGGATGAGCAGGTTTTCATTTCCATCTTCAAAACTAAATCTTCTCTCCCCCAAATCCATGGTTCGATGGAGCTTGTTCTCTGGGCCATTCAGGAGAGAGACATTGGCCTATCGGGCATGGAAAAACTCTCGTTCTCCCTATAACTCTTACTAATTTTCATTCTGCTCGGAATCGTTGCAGGGATATTATTCGTCAGGCTTAAGAGCACTTTTTACTAAAAGAAAGTGTGACAACCTGCTTTGTTCTCCTACTGATAAAATTTCTGGCCCCTTGCTAAAAACAATCTCTACAACTTTTGAAATCAGGCCTTTCCTCCCCTTTAATTCGCTCTGATGGTTTGTTGCTAACATACTCCTTCTGATAATTGCCAATCTCTTCGCTCCTTTTTCATCTAATTCTACCCTGACGGGATTCTGCATCCCTCCCCTCCTACTGCCCCTTCCCTCTCGAGGTTTCCCATGTTCTTACCTGTGTTACACATGATCGTGTGCATGGATCCTGAGTTCTATGAACGTCGAGGAAGGCCTAGTGGGCCCGGATGGCATTCCTCCCCGTTTTTTGAGGGAGTGTGCTTCCGAGCTGACGCCTGTTTCCTCGTTCAACTCTACTCTCTTATGTCTTAATACTAATACTTTTCCTCATTGCTGGAAGCGCGCATAGCGTCCCAACCGATTCGAAAAAAGTTAGCCGCTCTGATCCTTCTAACTATCGGACCTATAGCTCTCACCTGTATTCTATCTAAAAATCTTTAAAACTCTTCTTAACTCTCATGTTCCTGATAATCTGGAGTCTCATTCTTCGTTTCAGATCACCAGTAATGGCTCGTCATTCGAGCCAACCTGGGTGACGATACTTTCCTAATTTAACCTGATTTATGGTCTTCTGGCCTTAGGGGGATCAATTTGGGGAGTCTTCGTGGTGGCGTTTGACATATCCAGGGCCTTTGACCGGGTTTGGCAAGGCGTCACTTGCTCTATAAGGCCCTTCCTTTGGGTTGTCTCCTTCTCTTGCATTACCTTGTGCTAGTTTCTCTCTGATGTCGCGTCCTATCAGCTATTGTTGATGGAGCGTCCTCTTCATCCTTTCCTGTTAACTGTGGGTGTTCCGGCAAGGTTTCTGTTCTATCTCCAACTTTATTCCTAATTTTCATCAACTGATCTCCTCAGCTGTACTTCCAACTTTGTTCACTCTTATGCCAATGACTCACACTCTCCATATCTTCAACTCATTTCAAATTTGCTCCCTCTTTGGTGGCTCTAGAGTTGCTTCTCGACTTCAACATTCTATTCTATTCTTCGATTCTATGGATGGATTTCCTGTGGGATCGCCCCAACCTTGAAAAATTCAACTCCATAAAAACTCAACTTCTCCACATCTCCCTCTAACACCTCCCAACTTTCCTATTTCTTCGACGGCTCAAACCGTCTCTCATGTGTGAATAACATAAACAATCTTGGTCTTAACATAAACAACAAATTATCCTGGAAACCTCATATTTTCCTATGGTTGCTAATGGTGGCCTCAAAAGAAGCTGGGAGTTCTGTTCGGGTTGGGGGAATTTTTTTCCTCTGCAGACAGCTAACTCCAGTTAATTAAGGGCCTTATTCGCCCTTGATTGGAGTACTGTTCTCACATTGTGGTAGGCTTCCAGTTCCACTCTTCTTTGGGAAGGGTTAAGTCTAAAGATAAATACTAACAAAACTGTCCCTATACTTTCAAACTCTCTTGAACCTCTATCTCTGCGACGTAAACGTTGGCGCTCTAATCCTTTTTCCTATAAGTACTTGTATCGACGGCAGATGCTCAGGGGTAATATGGACCTCTCGCATTCCTCACCCTGCGCCGCCGCTCGTTGCACAAGGGGTGCCTTGCTCTCGCACGCACGAATTCTGCGTGAGTATTGCGAACGCCTAGACTTGTTCGTTTGTGGTGCCGTCTTTTCTTCCAGCTACCTGTTTCTTGCTCTGTGGAAACTCCTTTGCCCTTCTTCTTGTTTTTCCGCAACTATATTTAATCTTCCTATCTTTAAAGCCCACCGTCTGCGCTCACCTAAGAACTTTGCGTTAGACTGGGGATTGTTTTGTTTTTGTTTTTTAATTTTTTATTTTTCCGCCCCCTCCTTGAGAAGGGCCAAGCCCGTGAGTGGTGGTGGATTCATGTAAAAATAAAAATAAAATTAAAAAAAAAAAAAAAAAAAAAAAAAAAAACAATTAAAAGTTTGTTTATCTGACAGAGAATTCCTCTTGGCTCTGTAGATATCTTTGGCAAGGGAGAACAATCCGCTCCCCAGTGCTAGACGGCATTGCAGTATTGGTATGCGTTATAAGGAGATCAGATATGAGCATCCTCTCTCATTGTTAAAAGCTAGGTCTGACAGGCTGTCTTTCGATTTCGCCTGCAGCCACTTATTTACAATGAGAGGCAGCTTTACATCTTGATATAGTCTTTGATGACGTTTATCTTTGAGTTTATTCAGTGTGAATTACAGCATCATCAGATGCTTGAGCTAGTTAAGTAAGTCCTTTCTTCCAGTCCCTTATCCCTCGCTGCTGCTGGTACTGTTGGTTATGCTGAGTTGCAGTACGCCAAGCAATAAGCTCTTCTGCTTCCCTTCTCTCATTAGGGCCTTGATCTCTAGACGTATTTGTGTCATTTGTTTCTTCAAAAGACCCTCAGTTCCATCAGGCGAAAACTTAAGGGCGTGAAGGCCAAGTGGCCAGAAAAATACTCCTCATGCTCTCAAATGTGCTTGGAGAACCTCTTGTCTATAATGAGGGTTTGACCAGAGGGTCACAGAACTGGAGATGCTTGGTTCTTCAGTCAAATCAGCTTTTTTTTGGTCAAAATGAGGGTGGGCCCCATGGATTTGAATCCAGTGGCAACGACGATTGGTGTCATGCTGAAATAATGATAAAAGAAATTACTTATTTAACTAGTTTGTAAAATGGATAGCAATTATTCTTGCATTAGCTTAAAACAGTAAAAGATATAGAATGAAATACGTCTCGAAAATTATTTTAGTTTTATTTACCACTAGCATATCTTCTGACATTAGTGTCAATATATATAAATTATATAATATAATATATATATATATATATATATTATAATATATAATAATATATATATTATATAGTATAATATATAATATATGTAATTATATATATAGTATATAGTATAATATATAGTATATATAATATATATATCTATTATTATATATTATACATATATATACTAGTATAAAACAAATAGTTACGTCGCGATATCCCATGGTATTGATAAAGAGAATTTTTTAATCGGAGTAGCAGATAACCCTGAAGCCGGTTAATAGCGATAATTTCGCCATATAGTTTAATCGGTAGTTGGAACAAAGAATTATCGCGATAGTCGCCGGATTATCGGTAAAAATTTTATCGGATAACAGGATAACCCGAAACCGGTTTATCTCGCGATAAAATTATCGCGATAAGTTATCGCGATAACGCCCACCTATGGGTATAAATACCTGTTAAGGTGAATCATGGTATAACAACTTAGTGAAATAGAATACTTTTACTTAACAAATCAGAAGCAACTTGTGCACCGCTTAACCAGCCAAAACGAGTATGTTTTAAAATGGTTTCGTCTAAAACATACCGCCTGCCAAATATAATTTCATTCCAATCAGAGGTAGGGCTCAGGAATATGAAAAAACATGTTTTTTCATACCTTAAACACCAAAAAGCGATAAAATAGTTCTCGACCAATCACATACGAGGGTCATATAGAGATAAAGATTACTCCGTCCACTCACAAGTTAGAAAGGTAAAATTTCCTTAAATTACCTCTTAAAGGATCTTACCGATCCAGCATGTTCCAGTTTGAAATATATTTATAAAAATAATAATAACATTGATTCTTGTCTATACTGGAATTACCTTTTGACCTGGTATTAGGCTTTAATCCGCCTGTGATACAAAAAGGCTTATCCTAAATTTAGGCCTAAATTTAGGCCTAACGTAGTTATTTGCACCACATTTTACAGAAGAAGGTCAGTTTGAAATATAATTTTGACCTGGAATTAGGCCTATATGCGCCGGGATACAAAAAGGATTATCCTAAACTTAGGCCTAAAGCAGTTATTTCAACACATTTTAAAGAGAGAGGTCAGTTCGTATCTGTAAGGAGTGCGGTTTGTTGTGTTTTCTCGTGTTGGATTGTCAATGTACATAGATAATAATAAAGAAAATCCGAATTATTTAAAAAACTTTGAAATATTGTTTGTTTATTATTTAGTGAATAATATATATGCAAGTGAAAAATTTTAATTGATAAACTATTTTTTAGTTTTATCTTTTATAAAATACATTGTATGTTAAAAAGTTACTAATTTAATATGTAGTTTTATACTATTACATGGCTAAAGATGATGTAAAGCAGTAAGTCAATAGAACAGAACGTGGCATAGCTTGGTGTAGAGGGGTGCCAGGGGCTGACCTTACTGATTTACTGATTTATTTCTTTAATGTTAATAAATATATGTTTTTAATAAAATTTCATAAAATTTAGTAAAAATTATTTTAAAACTTGATAGTTATAAAATTTATAAACAAAAAGTATTAACAGTTAATAATAAATTCTTTGTTCAAAGATAATGATTGATTTATTATAGAAGTTTTAAGAAACTTTGAAGAATTGTAGCTCTATTAATTTGCATGTAGTAGAAATAATATTTTTAGGAATTTATTAAAACATAAAAATGTTTCAATAAATTATACGTTATATGTGTAAGTGAGTGTGCGTGTGTGTGGGTGTGTGTGTGTGTGTGTGTGTGTGTGTGTGTGTGTGTGTGTGTGTGTGTTGTGTGTGTGTGTGTTAAATAAATAACAATAAGCATGAAGTAAATAACACCATTAAGTAAATAATAATAAAATAAAATAATAATAATAAAATAATAAAAGTAAAATAATAAAAATAAATAAAAAGAATAAAAAGAATAAAAATAAAATAAAAAGAATAAAAATAAAAAGTATTAAAACAAAATAAAAAATATAAAAGAAAACATAATGTTAATAAATATACGAGTTAAAACAGTAAAACACATGAGTTAAAGCAGTAAAGCAGAAAGTTAAAACAGTAAAGCAGAAAGTTAAAGCAGTAAAGCAGAAAGTTAAAGCAGTTAAAAGCAGAAAGTTAAAAGCAAGTAAAGCAGTAAAACAACAGCATACTAATCCTTAGGTGTTAGGTAACACCTTGTTTGAATTACTGATTTTACTGCTTTAAGGTATGTAATGTTAATAAATATGTGAGTTAAAGCAGTAAAGCAGTGAGTTAAAGCAGTAAAGCAGAAAGTTAAAGCAGTAAAGCAGTAAAACAAAAGCATACTAATCCCTTAGGTGTTAGGTAACACCCTCTATTGATTTCTGATTACTGCTTGTAGGTATGTATGTCTGTGAGTTAACAGCAGTAAAGCATGAAGTTAAAAACAGTAAAAGCAGAAGTTAAAGCAATAAAAAAAAGCATACTAATTCCCCTTGGTGTTAGTACACATCTATTGATTTAAGCTGATTTACTGCTTTACAGGTATTGTAATGTTAATAATAAATGTGAGTTAAAGCAAGTAAAACATATGAGTTAAAGGCAGTAATATGAGTTAAAGCCGTAAAACAGTAAAACAAAAGCATAGCTAATCCCTTTGTTGTTAGGTAAACACCTCTATTGATTTACTGATTTACTGCTTTAAGGGTTATGTAAAGTATATGTTTTAAATAAAATTACGTACAATTGTAGTAAAATAAAATGATTATAAATCAGGCACTTTGGCTTTTTCTTCTTACATACA
>JABUQX010061062.1:0-7500 GCA_015478945.1 Trachelipus rathkii | reverse complement strand
ACCCTATCATACCCCTGTTGCAAATCCAATAAAACCTAAATACTATTTATTCTTCCTCTCTCTTCATTTCTCTATCATTTCTCAATTAAGATTTGATCCACACATACACATCCTCTACTACTCCTAAACGCACCTGTTCTTCACATCAGTCCTTCAGTCACTCGACGCCATTTCTTTCGACCAAACACCAGCATATATCTCCCATACAACACTCAATGGAATTTTGCCGGGGCCGGGGCTGGGGCCCCGGGTTAGCTAAAATTAGAAAAATGTAAGTCAAAAACACTGAAAGCCTTAAAACTGAGGATGAAAATTAAATATAATTTCCAAATAAATTAATAATTAAATTATAAAAAAGGAATACATTAATTAATTCAATTTTAGATAAATATTTTCGAAAGAATTTTTAGAAAATAATTGATTTTCTAGAAGAATAAGTTGTATTTAAATTATAATATAATTATATATATGATAATATTATATATATATATATATATATATATATATATATATAATATATATATATATATATATATATAATATATATAATATATATAATATATATTATATTAATAATAATACTAATATAAAGTTAATATATATAAATATATATATATATATATATATATATATATTATATATAGATATATATAATATAAATTAATATATATATATAATTTATATATTAATATATATATATATATATATATAATATATATATAATTATATATTATTATATATATAATATATATATATATATATATATATTATATATATATATATATATATAATATATTAATATAAATATATATATATATATATATAATATATTATATATATATAATTATATATTATATATATATATATATATATATATATTCCGTAATATATATATTAATATATATATATAATATATATAATATAATAATATATAATAATATTATATATATATAATATATATAACATAAACACATATATATAATATATATATAATAATATACATATTATACTATAGTATATATATATATATAGAATAATATATATATATATATATATATATATATATTAAAAACTACTTTGCGTAGTGATAATTTACTTTAGAGAGAAAAGCCCTTGGATTCTTTTTTAGTGTTATGCTTTACGTCACTTCATTTATTACTAAATGTACACAAATTAAAAACATTGCTAAAGACACTTTTTTTTAATTGAAAAAAATTTGAAAAAGGAAAGCTAATTTTCGTCCCGACACCTATCAGGCTAAGGAACTGGATTCTTTCTTGATCTTCATCAGTTCAAGTGTGTTTCAGTTTGTCTGCTATTTTCTTCATGGTGTGGCTGAAATATTTTGATGTTTTCAGATATTTATTTTGTATAAAATTCAATCTTAACCTTTCCACCGGGATGCTTATTGTAGTTGTTACTATAATAAATGCAAAAGGATTCCATGCATGATTTTGCGATGGGTCGTGTGATTGATATTTCGGATCATCTTTATATTGTTGATATTGATAGAGTGGCCTGTGTTACGCCTATGACTTGTTAAAGCTGAATTTATGCTGTCCTTGTGCAGGTCATTTGTATGTTGATTTTCTTCTTTGCAAATCTATGGTTTCACCTATATATGTTTTAATGCAAGTATTGCAGGGGATGTGATATATACAGCTTTGGGGGAGATTTCTTTTCGTTTTGGGGGTTTGAGAATGTTTTTTAAGGTGATGTTATGTGAGGGTAATATTTTTTGGTAATATTTGTTTTAACGAATATAATGGTAATTGAGGAATTGCTAAAAAGGAGGTGTTGCTATTTTTCGGGGGAAAGGTGCTATAGTACCTCTTTTTTGCTTTGTCAAATGTTTTGTGATGAAAAACTCAGGATAGTAAAGTGATTTGAAAGTATGTGTGGATGTATTTAGTTTCTTGTGGTAGAAGAGGGGGAGAGCATATACGAAAGCAAGAGAGAAATTAGAGATGGACAGAACAGCTAATTTTGTGTTAGGGGAATGATGATAGCCAATGTATATAGTTTGGTGCGGATGTTGGTTTTTTCTATATAAAGTAAATTGCAAGTAATTGTTGTTCCATGTTGATTAAGGTATCGAGAAAGGGGATAGAGTTGTTGGAAGGCATTTTCTATCGTATACTTAACTGAAGGATGAATAGAGTAAATATAGTTTGGGACATCATTAGGGTTGGTGTTGTGAGGAGGGAGACAAAAATGTCATCTACATATCTAATCCATTAACTATTGTTTAATAAAGGGTGGGATAAAATATGATAAAATTCTGTTAGTTCCATATATATGTTACTGAGTATTGGAGACAGTGGGGATCCCATACTCAGGCCAAAGTTTGTTTGTAATATTGCCATTAAATGAAAGAATTTAGCGTAATGAGAGATTGCCTTCTCGTTTCAATATTAAATCTCATTAATTTCATCATTACAAACATAACTTCTTTCCTTTAATGGCAAATATTACAAGACAAACTTTCGGCCTGAGTAGGGGATCCCCACTTGTCTCCCATGCTCAGTAACATATATATGGAACTAACAGCCATCTTATCAGTATTTTACCGCCACCCGTATTTAAACATAGTTTATGATTAATATGTAGAGACATTTTTGTCCCCTCCCTCACAACACCCAAACCCTAATGATTGTCCAAAAAACATATTAACTCTAGTCATCCTTCAGTTCAAAAATACAGGAATGACACAAATGACCTTCAACAAACTCTATTCCCTTCCCCCGATACCGTAATCACATGGAATAACAATCACTTGCAATTTACTATAAATAGAAAACCAACATTCTCACCAACTATATACATTGGCCATCTAATCCAATTCCCCAAACACAAAAGTAGCTGTTCTGTCATCTTCTATTTCTCCTTGCTTTTCGTATATGCTCTCCCCCTCTTCTAGCACAAGAAAATAAATACATCACAATACTTTCAAATCACTTTACTATCCTATTTTCATCACAAAAGCAATTAACAAAGCAAAAAAGAGGTACTATAGCACCTTTTTTCCCGAAAAAATAGCAACACCTCCTTTTACCAATTCCTCAATTACCATTATATCCGTTAAAACAAATATTACCAAAAAAATATTACCTCATTCCATCAAATAACAACATCACCTTAAAAACATTCTCAAACCCCAAAAACGAAAAGAAAATCTCCCCAAAGCTGTATATATCACATCCCCCTGCAGATACTTGCACAATAAACATTATAGTGAACCATAGATTTTGAAAGAAGCAAAATCAACACAGTACAGTGACCTTGCACAAGGACACATAAATTCAGCTTTAAACAAGTCATAGGCGTTAACACCAGGCCACTCTATCAATATCAACAATATAAAAATGATCAGAAATATCAATCACACGAACCATCGCCCAAAAATCTGAATCCTTTTTCATGATAATAGTAACAACTACAATAAGCATCCCGGGGAGAAGTTAAGATAGATTTTTATACAAAATGAATTATCTATGAAAAACATCAAAATATGTCAACAACACCATGAAGGAAATAGCAGACCAACTGGAAACACACTTGAACGGATGAAGATCAAGAAAGAAAAAATCCAGTATCTTAGCCTGAAGAGGTCTCGTGTGTCGGGACGAAAATTAGCTTTCCTTTTTAAAAATTTATTTCATTAAAAAAGTGTCTTTAACAATGTTTTTTAATTTGTGGACATTTAGTAATAAAATGAAATAATGACAGTAAAGCACAACACTAAAAAAGAATCCAAGGCTTTCCTCTCTAAAATTATTATATAATAATATATATATATAATATATTATATATATATATATATATATATATATATATATATATATATAAATATATTATATATAATATCATATATATATATATATAATATATATATATATATAATATATATATATATAATATAATATATATATATTTATATATATATATATAATAATATATATATATATATACTATTATATATATACCATATTATGATATATATATATATAGTAATAATATATATATAATATATATAATATATATATATATATATGTAATTCAATTAAATAAAAAATTTTGAAAAGAGAGATTTCGGAAAATATTTAATTTTCTTGAAGATATTTACTTTAAATAAAATAATAAATACATTAATATTTTAACACTATTATATTTATTTCTTTTTCCGAATTCGTGATAAATAAAATTTCGAATATTTTTATAAAAACTCGGAAAATTATAATTTGCCTCAATTTAATTTGAAATCATAGTAGTAAATACCAAAAAAAAAATTGATTATATTTAGGTATGTTTATATATTGTGGCATCTATTAATAACAAAGGAGTAATGGAAATAAAATATATTTTTTTATTTTGTTTGTTAAGTTTCTTATTTAGGGTAAATTTACAGTTAACCCCGTAGAAAACCCCGGTTTTTCCTGATTTTTGGCCGGGGCCGCTAAAAATGGCCGGGGTGAGCCGGGGCCGGAGCCCAACCGGTCCGGTTCCTAACTTCACCTACAACACTCAAAACTAATACCTATAAGTTCTACATTCCCTTTATCTCCCCTATACCCTTAATATAAAGGTACTATATTAACGCCTCCTCCAAATCCCTACGAACTACCATCTATAAACGCATTTACATTACACAACTTCAGACAATCACACCATCTATGCCCTTCACCGTATGATCATCTATACATTGCCAAGATTTACACAATTCTCAACTTCTCACTCATAACCAATTTACTCCTCTTTGCTAAATAACCTCATTCCCATACCATTCCTTTCTGTCTTCAACTCACCACAGACAGTCATTTTCACCTCATCATTAACTTGCCAAATATAAGATTTTCAAAATGTTCTTTACCACACTCGCAACGCTCAGCATCATTCATCAGTTACCAAAACACCATCCCTATTCATTATTCTCAGCAGGATTCCCCTTATTCTAATTCTTAACCTGTTCGCGCTTCCTATCCAGAATAGCTTCCGTAATTCCTTGTAATATCCCACATCATCCTCTTCCAAACTGTTCATTTACACTCATGCTTTCTCTTACAGTTATGCAATCATTTTAGCATTCCATATTTTTTCCTCTTTGACAATAAAACATGCCACCTTTTGAACTATACGCATTTGCTTTAATAAGTACATCAACCAATGCTTACTTTTTTTTTACATTTAACCGCATTTAGCATCAACCTACTTCATTCACCACCACTCACTGTATATCAAACAATACCAACATAGCAAAACAAAACCTACTAAACAGTCCACCTAACAGTTTACTAGTCTATAACTTACCAGATTTATTACAGTTTCAATACACTCCTATGACCTACTAGCAAGAAAAGTTAACAATACTTATCCTTAAATTACCTTGTTCACAAACTTTCTCACTCTTAATTTCCCACATTCTCCATATCACCTTATCCTTCTCCATCCAACGACAGTCCCCACTAACTAATTTACATAGAACACAATAATGATCCGATAATCCCCATTTCTAAACACCTCACTGATTTAACATCCTACATACTTCAACACTCACGTCATCACCAACACAAAACTACAATCTACTTTTACACTTACAGATACCATTCATCTACTACACCAACATCTAGTATACTTAGGATACTCTTGTGTTTAAAAGAAAGTAATTACTTACACACATACATCTCCCCTCACAGAAATCAATCACCTATCTACCATTCCATTTTCTCCTGACACCCCAAAACCACCTGTTATACCCACTTTTTTTTATTCATATATATATATTATATATATATATATATATATATATATTATATATATATATATAATATTTAATATAATAATATTTATAAATTAATATATATATATATATATATATATATATTATATATATATATATATATATATATAATAAATATATATAAAATAATATATAATCCGTATAAGTCAATATTTTAGGCTAAAGGGGTCATTGGTACTACTGTATAATTTAAAACATTTTTAATATACATAAAAAGAGGTAATTTTAAAAAAAAAACAAAAAAAAAACCTTTTGTTTTAAAAAAAAACGTGTTTTAAAAAAAAAAAAAAAAAAAATTAAAAAAAAAAAAATTTTTTTTTAACAACCCTATGCCTGTCTATAAGGTCCAGTTTTGCCACCATTAATTTGAAAATGAAAAAAAATGTAAATTTTTTTTTACCATTTCATAAATGAAAAACCGCTAGCTATATCTTTATTGTTTGTCCTATCAATTTGAATTTTTTGCAGCATATATATTTGGGCAAATACACATTTTATTTAGATTATCTGTTTGTATATACAACCATTTTGTCTCTATTCACAGGAAAAATTATTTATTTTTGCAATTTTTTCCATGTTTACATGTGAATGGTATCAAAACTGGACCTGACAGAGACACAGAACAATACGATTTTTGATTCTGCAGGAAAAAACATGTAAGAAGCAGGTATTCTTTGAAATGGGACAAATTCTTTGTTGACCAATGTTATCAAGTCCCTCATTATATTTATACCATATTTATAAAATAAATTGGGGAAAATCAAATGTGAACTTGCAGATTCTTGAACATCCCCAGAACTAGCTAAAGTATTTCTAAGGAATCCTTCTTGTATCCAAAATTTCTGCATCTTTAAAAATTTCTATTGCCCATTCTTTTATTTTGTTTTCAATATCTGCCCTAGAAATTTCTTTTTGAATCATCTGTCGACTACTGGTCATAGCTTTAGATAAAAATGAATTCTTAGTTTGAATTGGATGGGTAATCATTGAAAAATGACTTTTCTCCTGCTTCCACAATAATTTCTAGAAATGTTTTAAAAAAAGTTGAAAATTTTCCCTTTACAGTTTATAACATGAAGATCTTACTGATAAAGTGTTAATGTACAAATTATCCAAAGAGCTTTAAACATGTTAATTTTTTTGTAATATGTATTTCTTGTGTATTAATCTTTACTGATATATGATTTATTCTTTTACAGATGCACAGATATTCATATCAAATATCAACTTTTATAATTTGAGGTACTCAGCATGGGATTGATTTTTTTCTTTTATTTTTGCATTTAACATTAAAAGTTGAACATTCAAATTTCTATCAATTAAAATAAAGATTTCATTATTTTCCCTTATTTTTCTTGCCGCATTACCTTACTAAATGGATAAATTTCGACCTTTCATACCACAGACCACCTATTTCTTAGGTAAGTTCCCTCAGAGTTTGTTCTATAGATTTTCTGTATATATATATATATATATATATATATATATATATATATATATATATATATATATATATATATAACTAACTATATATATATATATATATATATATATATATATATATATATATATATATATATATATATATATATATATATATATATATATATATATATATATATATATATATATATATATATATATATATATATATATATATATATATATATCAATATATATGCTATATATATATCTCATATATA
>JABUQX010061061.1:32500-37201 GCA_015478945.1 Trachelipus rathkii | reverse complement strand
GAAAGTTACAACAGAAAGAACAAGTATGGAACCTGAAGAAGTAGATCGACAGGTAGATGATCAAGAATCTCCAACCACTTCTTCGTGGATTCCCCCTAATTTTTATGATGAACAAAATGTTATACCTATATCAGAGGATTCAACACAAGAACAAAAGAATCCTGTAGTAGAAACACAAACTTCTTGTAATCAAAGAATACCTGATACTCCTCAAGGAAGTAGATTGATTAATTCTACTCCACAAACAAGAACTCAAGTAAGAGGATATAGACCGTCTCTATCACCAATCAGACAAGAAGATTCATATATTTCAGACAGTTCTGAACACGAGGAACAGCCTGTCATTGCAGAAGTACAAGAGGATACTTTGGTAACGCCACTTGCAGATGGAACTGTAGGGGATAATGTGCCAAGTTCTGAAGCACTTCCCAAAGATGATGAGGTAACACCTCCAGAAGAAATAATGGATTTATCAACATCTGAAGGCACAAGAGATGATAGGAAAGAAGATCCGTCGTATAGACCTCACCAGCAATTCAGAGGTCCGAGGGATGTGGAACCAAGGGTTACAAGAAGCCAAACAAGGCAAAGAGAGCAAGAATCTCTTCAATCTCTACCACCAAGAACGGAAGAAGCAACGCAAGAGTCTTCTGAAACAGAATTACAGAGACCTCCAGTTGTTTTGCCATTAGAGATGACTAGAAGAGGAAATAGACTTTACTATTTACCTCCTAAGAGTTAAAATCTCTTAGATTGTATAAAAATTTTGTAAATAAATATTTTATTATATTTTATTTGTGTTTATAACCTTTAGGTTTAAGTTGGTATTATGTCATATCACACAATATACACAATTTTACACTTTTCTATTCATCATCATTTAGTATAAGTTTTTATATTTTTATTATGTCCGTTACGAATTCGGATAATTTTTTTTTGCCCCCAGGGGTCAGTCTTTTCTTTTGAAACTAAAAAACCATTAAAAAAAATAGAAAAATTTTAATTATACTTTTATTTTTTATTAGTAACATGTTTTTATTATAATTTTTTATTTTTAAAAAAAAAAACAAAATAAAAATCGAAAAATTTCGTTTTAATATTAGAATAATAAAAATATAATCAGATTGTTTATTTAATATTAAGAATCTTTTTAATTAATTTTAATTAAGTAATTAAGTATTAGCCTTAAGCTATATAATTAGCTTGCTTTTATTTTTAATTTTTATCTTAATATTAATTAGCCTTAAGCTATATAATCAGCTTGCTTTTATTTTTTTTTAATTTTGATTTTAATTCAGAATTAGCCTTATGCTATAATTGACTTTGATTAATATTAATTAGCCTGATCAGCTTTTATTAATATTAATTAGCCTCATGCTATATAATCTTTTAATTTTAATTTTCAATTTTAATTATAATCAGAATGTTTTAACATTACTTATCTTTAGTTTATTATCCAAGATCCAATTATCAGAAACATATCAAACTTGATTCCAATTTTAAATTTTAAAAATTAACGTAAAGCTAGTATAATCATAGGTAACTTTTTAAAAAAGAATTTTTGAATCCTGACAATTAATTATTTAATTAATTAATTATTTTCATTTTACTTTAATAAAACGGCGACCTCATTTATTAAATCGAAGTAATAATCATTTCAGACTGTAATGAAAATGTTACGTCCAGTTTTTGCATTACTTCTTTTACCTGCAGTCTTATCCATCTCCACTAACATTAATGAAGAGACAAGAGTACTGCCAGGTATCATTTTGTATCACTCCGGTGAAGTAAATTTCATAGAAGGATATCTTGACTTGATTGTATCTTTAGAATGCCCATCAGAAATTAAAACCACTATTTATAGAACCACTAAAATGATAGATACTTTAAAAGATAAATTTTTGCCTGCGTTTAATGATAATTTTATTAATATTTCCATAAATCAGAGCGCATATATGGGAATTTCAACTCATTAAAATTAGAACTAAAGTAATATCCCTTAAATTAGCTGAAATTAAAAGCTTACCATGGGTCCACTCTCAAACTAGATATAAAAGAGCGGCTTTCGAATTGGGAGGAGATATTCTTAATATTTTATTTGGTACCGCTACTGATAAACAAATCAAATTTTTAAGAAAAAAGATTAATATATTAGGAAATTTCGCGAGTACTTCAAATTTATTAGTTAATGAGCTTAAAGAACAGTTGAAGTCAAATACCCGAACATTAACAGAATTTCAAATTAACCTACAAAAATTAATTGAATTTCAAAACAGATCACTAGCAACCCACAACATACTTAATCAACTAGGTAGTATCAAATCATTACTTACATTAGTTGAACATTCAGTTAACAGTTTTACAATGATACATCAATTAGTTATCACATCATTGCAATTAGCTAAAAACAAGATAACTAATGATCAACTTTATTCACCCATCTTTTTGTTACCATACATACTAGAAATGACACAAACTACTAAATTACATCCTATTATACCATTAGAAGCAACAACATATCATTCATTTTTGACATACTCATGGACTATAAAATCAACCACTAACCCATTTGAATTAATTACACTAATTCCATTCATTTCAAATGAGAAATTTATTTCATATAAGTTAATTCCATTCCCAACATTCATTCCATTTAATGAAACTTCTGTTCGAATAATGTATAATACACCGAATAATTATCTTTTCGTTAATTATGGTCAGAGAAAATATACTTATTTGCGAAATTCGGTTCACGACTATTGTCGCAACATAGGGAAAACAGCGGTTTGCCCTCAATCACAACCTTTTACATCCATAGATGACAAAACATGCTTGCTCTCGCTTTTGCTTAACTATACTACTAATTTCTCATCATGTCCTATAACTATCTTTAAATCTAAAGAACCCTTCACAGTAACCCTAGGACATTTTACTATTATATCTTTTGCAGAAAAAATTAGAGCTTCCATTTCCTGCGAAAGACCCCATTCTGTACAGCATATAAATAATTTTATTTTCAATATTCCTCATGGTTGTACTTTTACCTCTGCTAATTATCAATTTAAAAATCCCATTCATTTAGAGAAGAATATTTCATTAACTTCATTAATTGCTCAATCCGATAAAGTTTTGTTTAATTTTTTAACTCATGTGGCTTTGCCAAATATCTCTGCAGCAATATTTCCAAAGTTTCAAATAATGAAAGAAGTTCAGTGGAATAAGAGACTAGACAGTATTAATAATACCATCCACCCATTAACTCCATATCTTTCTCAAGTTAAACTAATCCCATATATCGGTGGAGGAACTACTAGTGTTATTTTATTCATTTTCATCATAGTGATTATTTATTTGACTTGGTCTTATAGAAAAGCATTGTGTGGAAAATGTTTGAAAGAATTAAATCAAGAAACCCAAGATATTCCATTGAATAATATACCCATGTCAACCCTTCCATTAGAGGTAAACCCAGTTCAAAATACCCCACAGAATCAAATTGAAATTGAACCCTTGGTACAACCTCCCATAAAATTTAGACAATCATTAATACCCAAACCTCCGATGCCACCACCTATTCCATATAGGCAATCTACTTCTCAAGAAGTGGAAGTATATTCCAACATTGCTAACTTGGACTAATAATCTTTCTACATGACTAATACCCTTTCTGCATTTGTTTTTGAATTGTATGTTTATAGTATTATTAGAATTAAAATCCTTATGAATTTTAATTTTCTGAGGCAGAGTCCTTATTGTAAAATTATTTCCCAATAGTTGAAATCAAGAAACTAACGTTTGTTGATGTTTAAAATATACAAGTCAAAAACAAATCTCGCTTTTATATCTTTTATAACGACCTGAATTGACACTTTTAAAACTTTTTGATCGTCAACTTGGCGCCAGAGATGTTGAAATAGGTCTGTGAATCAGAGTTATCAATCTAGGAATCAACCCATTCCTAAATCTATTCCTAAATCTAGGAATCAATCTGGATTTAAACCTAGATTTATTCCAAGAAATCCATTTTAAGACTTCACTTCAAGGAAAAAAAAATAGAGAGACCGAGAGAATGGTGAGGGAATGAAAGGGAGAAAACTTTAGGGGTTTAGAGAGATTAAAGAGGGTTTTGGAGGGATGCGATTCTTTAAAAAGGGTTGGAACACGAGAGAAGTCGTTTGTTTGGGCCTGAGATCTGCTTAAGTAAAAGCTAATGGAATAGCTCCTTTTAAGTAGTGTCGTATAGGCGCGAAAATATTAAGATAGAGTTTTTTTAAAACAGAAGTGAAACACTTATAATATGCACTATTTGCCATATTATTTTTTATATATATATTATAATATATATATCCTGTAATATGCAAATGTGTATATTGATTTTTCTTTTTCCCTTTTAATTGTAAATTTTTAAATATAAAGGCAGCTTTAGAGATGAGTGAGATAGATAAAAGAATCTCTCACTTTTAAACTTTTTCCACCTGCTTGGATCAAAGGTAAAGAATTGTTCATACTTTAAACAATAATAATAATAATAATAATAATAATAATAATAATAATAATAATAATAATCTTTGTAATATTTTATTGTTTTAAAAATAAAGATGTTTGATGAAATATTGTATTGAAATATATTTAATAGTTATCTTTGAAATATATTTGTTAATTAATATTTTGATATATTGTAATTAATAATAATATTATAAT
>JABUQX010061061.1:27500-30000 GCA_015478945.1 Trachelipus rathkii | reverse complement strand
TCCTAATCCTCTCTCTTACTTCAACCCCCGCCAAACCGCTTCAACCCTTTCATCTCAACACTTCCAATTTCTCTTGGACCCAGTGCATTCAACCTCCCATGTTTCACACCCAGATGGCACTGCTGGAACACAAATTTTTTCTCAAACATACTTATCTTGAGTTTATGTGATAAATCCCCCTCTTTCCATAATTCCCTCAGACCACTCAGTTCTCATTCCTTCTCCTACTCTGTGATCTATCTCTTCCTTCATCCCTCCTTCCTTACACAAATCCATTCCTAAATATCTGAAAACCTTTACTTCTTCCAGTACTACACCCCCTACTCTAAATCTCTAACCCCATCCCCTCATCTGTTTCCTCCTCCTCAAACACTAACACTTTACTCTTACCTGGATTTATCTTAAGACCCTTTTGTCCACACACTCTCTCAAACTCCTTCACCAAATACTACAGCCCTTCTGAATCCTTCGCCACCAAGGTAGTATCTTCACTTCCCATCTATCACCCCTATCCATCAATTCCACCCCTCTCCCCTCCCTCATCATTTCTCTGCAAACACTCTCCATAAATAAATTGAAAAGCCACGGCGACATTACACATCCTTGTCTCAACCCTCTCTCCACTCCAAACATCTCACTCTCCCCTCCTAATACTCTCACACACATTCTGCTATTCCTATAAAAGACCCTAATACCTTTACCTAATTTACCCCCTACTCCATGTTCCTCCAGCACCCTCCATAATTCCCTCCTCTTCACTCTATCATATGCTTTCTCCAGATCTAAAAAACACCCATACACTTTCCCTTTCCTTTCTATACCTTTCTCCACAAGCATCTTCATTGTGAATACTTGATCCACACATCCCCTTCCCATCCTAAATCCTCCTTGTTCCTCCCCCATTCTCTCTTCCGTTAAATCTCTCACCCTCTCAATTAGTATTCTCCCATACACTTTCCCTACTACACTCAAAAGACAAATACCTCTATAATTACCACACTCCATCTTATCCCCTTTCCCTTTATACAGGGGAACCAAACAACCATCCTCCCAATCCTGTGGAACCTCTCCCCTCCTCCAACATAAATTATATAACCTATGCAGCCATTCCTCCACCCCACTGCCTCCCAACTGTAACATTTCCATACACACACCATCTTGACCTATGGAATTTCCTTTTTTCCTTTAGTTAACGCCCTAATAATTTCTTCCATTTTGTATTTCCATTCTCCTTCCCGTCCCTCTTCACCTCCCATCCTCACCTCTTGAAAATCTCCTCATCTCTTCCACCCAATTCATTCAATAATCCTCTAAAATATTCCCCCATCTTTCTCCACCCCATCTTCTCCTCCTATCCATTCCCCCATCCCCTCCCTTAAACCCCTCTCCCTCTCTAAACCCCCTCCCTCTCTTCTTCTTTTTTTATTTACTTTCCTTTCCAGAATATTTGCTCCCTGTTTCCAAAATTTTCTGTTGTCACTTTTCTACACCATTCATTATTTGCATTTCTCTTTCGCCCTCTCCACCGCCCTCTTTGCTTCACTCCTCTAACCCCTCTATATTCCTCCCAGCTTTCCTTTCTCCTATTCCCCAACCATTTCACATAGGCCTCTTTTTTCTTTTTCACCAAATCTTTCACCTCCTCATTCCACCATTCACTTCCTTTCCTTCTACTTGCTCCCACCTTTTTAACTCCGCATATCCTTCTGGCTTCTTCACAAATTGTCTCTTTAAATCTCTTCCACTCCTCCTCCACATCCCTAATTTCCGTCCTCTCACGTCCCTCCACCTAACCTCCATAACCCTCCTAAACTCGCTCTTACACAATGTCTCATCTAATTTTTCCACCTTAATGTCTTTTTTTTTTCCTCTTTTTTTTTCTTTCTCAACTGTGTTACCTCTCCCTACCTTTAACCTAGCAACCAATTATATTATAGAGAGTATAGAGAAGAGCAGTATAGAGCATAGTATAGTATATATATATATATATATATTGATATGTTATATATATATGTTATATATATATATATATATATATATATATATATAAGGTTACGAATGAGAATAAGGGGATAGCAGTTAGGAAAGAGTGATATATATATACATATATATAGAGAGAGGCATACATATATATATATATATATATATATATATATATATATATATATATATATATATATATATATATATATACTATTATATAAGTTTCTTTGGAAACCTTCACTATTTCCTTCGCTAAATATGTTTTTATATAAAATTAAATTTATTTTACTCCTTTATAATCTAAGCATTTCACCCTTAAATTATTAAATTTTTTTTATCTTTTCTGGCATCATAATTTTATGCCTTCTTCATTTAGACTTGTATATATATATATATATAGTATTAAAGATAAAGAAGAGTTATAGCAAAGAGAGAAAGAGTATATATATATATATATATATATATGTTATTATATATATATATATATATATATATATATATATATAAGAGATATATA
>JABUQX010061061.1:10000-22500 GCA_015478945.1 Trachelipus rathkii | reverse complement strand
CACTTGTTTTTAACACAATCTATCTGTTAAAGAAAATTTTCAATCCCACAAATCTTTTCTCTCTAAAAAAATAGTTAAATAGAAGAACACTATTTTTTTTTAACAATAAAACTATCTCAATTTGCTTACAAAACCAAGTCTTATAAATAATATTCTTGCTTAAAGCCACTTTGCATCTATAATTAGTAACGTAATCTATCACAGACAGGAAGTCAGATGTCTGAGCTCATAAGTCTGTTTGTAAGGAAATATTAAAGCGTATAAAGAACAATAACTAGACACATCATATTTATATATATATATATATATAATTAAATATAAATATATATATATATATATATATATATATATATATATATATATATATATATATATATATATATATATATATAAATATACACATGTGCGTAAGAAAGTAAATACACATAAGTGTGTGTGTGCTATTTGGGTACACACAAGAAGTTTTAACTTTTAATTTTTATGAGCGAACGCTTACTCCTTAATAACAACTTGTATATTCATTGTTCTATATTACGCTGTAATACTTGTTTGCATTTTATATCAAAACACCATCGAGTCATACTTTCTCGAACCCCCTACGTCAAATTTAAAAATACCCGATTTCTTTAAAGCATAAAAAGGTGAATAATAAGTAGATAGAGATTTGAGTATATATAAATATATATATATATATAAATATATAAATATATATATACCCCCAATATTTTCCCTAACATAAAACATATATATATATAGGGTGTCCCAGAATGAAACGGCGCCACTTCATTACATTTATTTTAACGTGTATATATATATAGGCTATATATATATATATATATATATATTAGTATTATTATTATTATATTATTATTAAGAAGTTATATATATATATATATATATATATATATATTATTATTGGCAAGGCTATATATATATATATTATAGCAGCATAGTTAAGGTTAAGGTTATTATATATACAGTTGAGTTACATATTATATATATATATATATATATATATATATATATATTTATTCACAGGTAATGTAATTCTCGTTGTGTGATTATTATGCAATATTTAACATCTAAATATATATATATATATATATATATATATATATATATATATATATATATATATATATATATATATATATATATATATATATATATATATATATATATTTTTTTTATATATATATATAAATATATTAAATAAATTTATATATATATATTTATTATATATATATATATATATATATATATATATATATATATATATATATATATATTTACTTAATTAACGATATAGTGCTGTTTTGTTAATACTACTGTATATATCTTATGGCTAGAAACCTATCACTCCTGAGAGATCACCACTTAGTCCCCCGGAGACCCCGGTAACAGTAACTACACAGCAACCCACACACACACCACCACACACACCTACATTAGTGTTAGAAAATCCTTTAAATATGACGGGAGAAGACGAACGTAGCGAGAGAGAGAATATGACGGCAGTAAATGTGAACCGACTTTTTATGTCCAAAATCAAAATTCCTATCTTGGATGGGCCCCCTGCAATCGGTGCCGCATCCACTGGTCCCCATGTGAACTCGTGGTTAAAAATACTGGAGCACAACTTCGCCCAGGAGGGCATATCCAGAGACCAAGAAAAAATAACTTGCGCCCTTGTCCATATAAGCGCAGATGCAAATTCTTCAGCGAGAATAGCGCTAGAAGCAACCCCAGAGCTCTCTGAAGCAACTTCTTACGAAGAATTTAAGAAGGTATTGCTTGAAAATTTAGCTCCTATGACATCGTTTCGCGTATGGGAGTTATTTGAAGAATTCACAACAATGAAATGGAGTAAAAGTTCGACCCTAGCGACTTTTTGTCACAAGTTAAGAAGACTGGTGACGGAGTTCTCTGAAGAACTTGAATTGAGATATGGTATAGTAGTGAGTAAAGAGATGAGAAGGGTAATGTTGTGGGGCAATACTTACATGAAGTTCACAGATGCAAAGACCAAAGAGAGAGTGGCAAAGATTTTTACAAAAGAGAATACAGCTTCTGAATTGATAAGTAAACTTAGTGCAAAGAAGATAGATAATAGAAGAAGAGCTGATGATAAAATAAGTGCAATAGGAGATAATTTTGAGAGAGGGATAAAGAGAAATGAGAATAGATTTGACAATAGAGGTAGTAGACCACAATTTAGACCAGCAAGTTCAGCCGAAAGGTACAGAAAACCTGGCAATACTTGGCCAAAAGATTATGACCGCAAATATAGAAGAGGCAATTACGATCCTCACAATAGGGATCGCAAGTATCCCAGAACCTACAATAATCCCGGTTCCTATAAACAAAGGAACAGCAGAGCTAGAAGTAGTAGCAGGCAAAGGCAACGATTTAGGAGTACAAGTCCTATGCCACGAAGACCACAAACATGGTCGACTAACAATGAAGTAGGAGATGATGCAACGCCCACGAGAGGGGTACGTTGGAATAAATTTAATAGGTCAAGGAGGGGCAGTAGTTCCCCCAGTCCGAGATTCACTCCTGAAAAGGGAGCAAACCAAAAAGCAAATCGCAATGAGTATAAGGTAAATAAAGTGTCAGATGCAGTAGTTTCTGAAGCAGGAACTCCTCCTATGCAGAATGCCAGACAGACCCATCGTTCTCATTCTAAGGAAGAGCTAATACGAGACTCATATGAAGAACCGTCCAGTTCAGAAGTAGACTCGGACGAAGCAGAGTACATTAGAGGTAATGTACATAAGAGTTGTAAAATATTGGAAAAGGGTGAGACACCCAACAAGGAGAAAGGCGATCAGAAAATGGCAAGAAAGCTGACCCATCGTATAATAAGCGAAAGCGGATCAGATTATGAAATGGTGGAGCCCAATAAAAAGGAGCAGTGTGCTAAGGTACAGAACAAAGCTTTTTTAGAAAAGGCAAGGCGTCGCGCATGCGCGCCCCAAGAGTAGAAAACCTATTCAAGGAAGCACCACGCGGCAGAGTAGCTTCAAATATGGATGTTAAGACACCATTGCCGCACAAAGTGTGTAATATTAGGCATGCGGAGCAAAACAATTTCGCACCACACCGCACCAGAGTGGCCGCATATTATTTAAATTGTAGTATTTTAAGCAACAATGATAAGTTCTATCATAAAGAACGAGCTTTTATCGATACAGGGTCATCTTTAAATATACTTAGATATACACACTTTAATGATTTAAAAGATAGTTTTGATTTAATTTACAAAGACATTAAAATAAATTTAGAGAGTATTACCCAAGGTGTAATACAGGTGTACGGGATCACTACACTTACACTAGAAATAGCTAATAGAACCTGTCAGTTTAGATTTGTAATAGTAGGAGATAACTGTGATTTCGAAGGTAACCTCATTTTAGGCTGTGATTTATTGTCACAGACCCCACTTATATTCGATTTTGAGGATAAAAAGTGCTATTTCAAGGAGGAAAGTAGCACAGGTTTAAAAGTAGATGTGATAATCCGAACCTTTGATTGGTAGACAAAAAGGAAAATTATCCGCGAAAATGGGACAAGGAATTGTTCGACAACCATCGAATTATAATCTGATGAAAATAGGAGCATCAGATCAACGGAGAATCGCTGCCAGCACGAGAAAACGTAAGACGTCCTCGACCCTTTACAAGATCGAACCGATGCAGTGGTATCAATGGTGGATACGCCCGTAGAAACCGATGGCGGCAACAACCGAATCCTGTATGGCAGAAGGGTAGATTTAATAATCGAGGTAATAATGGAAAGAACTGGCAAACGAGTAGAAGAAATAAGCGCACTAATTTTGGAAGAAATAGGCGCAGATATAGGCGCAGAAATAATAAACGTGGCTGGTACCACAATAACAATAGGTACTCAAGAAACAGCCAAGATGATGCCGAAGATTGGTACGAAGATACCAGTAGAGGGAGATATAAAAGACCACCTCAGACTCGTATGGATGATGTCTTTGAAGGTGACTTGTATTGTTATAAAGTCTCAAGAACTCCGGATCTATATGTAATCCGTGAGGAGCTTCCGAAGAAGAATCAGACATCGCTTTCTGAGATGTCCAGAGTGGCGACAACCGCACTCATATGGAGTACGCGTTTGAATCGGCAAATATGATACAGCGCACTGGCAAAGATACAGATGAAGACTCATACACATCCTATGATGAGAATGAGCATAATGGTCAACCATCTGATTCTGATTTAGAAAATATTTATGGTGAGAATGAGCACAGCGCTCACGAGTTAGATTATGAGGATTTTATTCCTCATCCATCTGATCAAACGATACAATTCGATCATGATGAAGAGAATTATGAATATAATTCTGAAGCAATTGAGCACGGTTATGATCAGAGCTCTGACCGATAGTATTAAAAGGAATTTTGCCAGAAACCCCAACCATAGTTGGAAGAGAAAGTATTGGAGCAATCATAGCAATCATAGCAATCACTCCAATCATAGAAGAGATTCTGAAAATAAAATGTTGGTTGATGGTGACAATACAGTACGGTACCGCACCGCACCATCCAATGCTCAACGATACACACCGAATTCTCATAGATATTCCAAATGGTGGATGGATACTAGGGATCGCGACCCAAGTTATCCAAGATATACCAAGACGAATGGAAGGAGAACCAGGAATGGCAAAGGGGCTAGAAGATGGAAGAGTGACGCAACCCGCACTGAAAACTCAGCCATTCAACACACTCAAGATGTGGAATGCTTACAAACAAGCAATCTGCACCCGCTAAGAGGCCAGTATGGCGGTACAAGGTCTGAAACTCAAATCACACAGCCTGTGTGTACGTCAATGGTACGTAAGACGTTTAATACCATAACACCAAACAGAGGTGAACTTAAGTGGAACCAAACTGGTATGAAACAGATGTGAACTTGGAATTGATCAGCCAACAAGCATCAACTTCAACTACAAGTAAGAGAAACTTAGGAAATCGCCTCAAGTCACATCATAAGCATAGAAAGAAAAGATGTACAAATGAACATACTTTGTGGAATGTCAGTAAGGAAGAGAGAGATAATTGGGTCCCAGAAGCTGACGATGATTGTCCGTCATCGCCTTCGACGGGAAAGAGCGTAAAGACCTCAGCAAGAATGATTGCAGGCCCAAAACTCTCGAATCCAAACTGACATGATACAACTTATGTCAACAGCAGATAAAGAAAGAATAAAAGAAAAGTTGTTGGTAATAAATAATAATGGTAAAAACTTAGATAAATACACACCTGAAATAAATGCAGAACCTGATTTATATGAAGATACAGATACAATGTGTATAGTTAAACTTAATAATAATAAAAGAATTTTACCTAAATTTAAATACATTTTAGAAGCTAAAATTGAAGATGAAAAAGCGCAACAATTACCTGACAACAGCATGGTAATTACAGTACCAACTGATGCCTTTAGAGGCAGCGCAGCCATCTTTATACGGAGTACTTTATCAAATGTGAAGGAAGGTAATATAATTATAGAGCTGATTAATTTAGGGAGCCGCCCTATTGAAATAATAAAGGGTGAAGCCATAACAACAGCCTATCCAGTCTTGAGAAGAAATCGTGCAGAAATAGAAAGAGTCAATGCCACACGCAATACCATGATGAAGCAAATACATGCACAAACCATGCAAGAGTCCAGAAAAGATTATAAAAAGTGGAAGATACCCACAATAACCGAAGGGTTATCAGAGAAAGAGTTGTATATGACATATAAAGAGATACTGACGAAAGATGAAGAAAAGTATCGAGTGTTACAACGACCTGAGGAACTTGAAAACATTATTGATTTTCTCATGAAAAACAGAGACGTTGTGGGACTGGCAGATGATCCCATAGGGCAGTTCCCCAACTATCAATTTAAACTAGAACTAGATGAGAAATGCCCAAAGGTCCTGTTCACTCCACAGTATCAGCAACCTAGATCTTTTGTGAAAGATATTAATAACTGGACAGAGGACCAGTTGAGGAAGAACCTGATTGAACCATCAGTGTCCCCTCACAGTAGTCCATTACTAGTGATACCGAAGAAGTCTGGAAGTCGCCCCAGGATTTGTGTCGACTATAGGAAGATAAATAAATGGTCTGTAGGAGACAGCTTCCCTATTCCTTTCATCCAGGATACGGTGAACTCACTAGGACGAGCTAGTATATTCAGCTGTGTCGACGTTCTCGATGGCTTCTACCAGATAGCATTGAGTGAAGAGAGTAGACCCCTACTAGCATTTAGAAACACAGAGAGTATGCTATCAACGCGCGTCCTGCCAATGGTTTTTGAAACAATCCCCCCTTCTCTCAGTAGGGTGATGAGTTGTATTAAGTGATTGCTAGGCATATATGTCTATCGATTACATTTTACGATATAATTAATATACTCCAAGACTGTACCCTTCTCATTACAATAGCCTATCAAGAGTTTTCGAAGCACTGAGGAAATGCAACTTCAAAGTTAAATTGGAGAAATGCCAATTTTTCAAGAAGGAAATAGTCTTTTTAGGGTACTTGATTTCAGGTCAAGGGGTTACTGTAGACCCTGAGAAACTAAAAACTTTATCGAAAATAAGGACACCTACTAGCGTCCCAGAAGTACGTTCAGTTTTAGGTTTCTTTGGATTCTTCAGAACGCTTTTACCGACCTTTTCAAGTACTGCTGAACCTCTGACCAAACTACTTAAGAAAAAACAAGAATTCATTTGGGGAGAGGAACAAGAAAGATCATTGAATAAACTGAAAGATTTACTGTTAGCAAGATCAATCGTACAATATCCAGATTTTAACAAAGAATTTATAGTAGTAACCGACGCATCCATCCACGGATTAGGTGCAGTATTACTGCAAGAAAATGAAAAAGGAGAAGAATTACCTTTAGCTTTTGCAAGCAGAACATTGACAAAAGCAGAAAAGAATTACGCCCCTACGGAAATGGAATGTTTGGGAATAATCTTTGCGTTGAGGAAGTTTAAGAACTTAATATATGGATATAAAATAAAAGTGAAAACTGATCATTCAGCAGCAGTAGCAATATTCACTAAGAAAGATTATCCAACGGCTAGATTAGCTAGATGGTCTTTAACAGTATCAGATTTCAATCCAACCTTTGAACATATAAAAGGTACGAAGAACTCAGTTGCAGATTTCTTATCCAGATATATCCCTGATACAGGTGAAATAGATGATGAAGAGATAAGAGCCGAAGAAACGAGACAAGAAAAACTCAATATGATAGAGCACCATCCTAAAGAAAATAATAGTTTTAAAAATAAAAGTAAGAAAAATAAGAACTCCAATAATAAAGATAAAGAAACAGATAAAGGTAAGTTTAATAATAACATTAAAGATATAGATAAAACAGATGAAATTTTAACATTAGATACCGCAACAATTTCAAGAGAACAAAAGAAGGCAGTCGAAATGAAGGTAGAATACGAAGAGCTACAAAAGGGTAAAAAGATAAAAGGTTTGAAATTCTTTAGAAATATGATTTATATAAAAATTAAAGAAAATTATAAGATATGGTTACCCAAATCTTTAATTGATATAGCCATTGATATGACCCACTCTATTCAAGGTCATAGTGGGACAGAAAGAACTCTAGAAAAACTAAAAAGAAGATATCACTTCCAAAATATTAGAAAAGTAGTAGAAGAATTTTGCAAAAGCTGTCATACGTGTCAAGAAGCGAAAGGATCTAAGCCTAAAAAGGCAACAATAAAGACATATCCTTTAGCAGAACAACCATTCCAAAAGATTGCTATGGACATAATGGGTCCATTAACAGTTTCATCAAAAGGAAATAAATATATACTCGTCTTTAAAGATCAATTAACAAGATATGTAGAATTAGCAGCATTAAAATCGAGAGATAGTGATAAAATCGTAGATGTTTTTATAGATAGAATAGTAGTATGTCACACCGTACCAGATACAGTAATCTCTGATAATGCATTGGAATTTGTAGGAAAACTCATGAAGGGTATATGCAGGAAGTTCAAGATTAAAAAGGTAGAAATAAAGTAGCTACCACGCCAATAGCAATGGTCTTGTCGAAACTACAAACGCAAATATAGCGAACTTTCTGAGATGTTACGTCAAAGATAATCAGCGCGATTGGGACCAATATTTACCTTTGGCCCAAGCAGCTATAAATAATACGTACAACAGTAGCATTAAAACAGATCCCCATTTCTTACTCTATGGCTACACAAAGCGTATGCCGTCAGACATACCAACTGAAGCCTTAATAAAATCTAAAGATCCTAAGCCTATAAAGGAGGATGAAAAGATAGAAAAATTGTATGAAAGAATTAAGGAAATAAGAAGGCAAGCCAGAGTAACATTGGAAAATGAAGTTAAAAAGTACTCAACTCAGAACAGCAAAACGGCAAAAGATAGACCGATAAAGATAGGAGATTTGGTGTACACTCAGAGAATCAAACCACCACACCTATCACCTAAACTGTTCCGAAAATGGAGAGGTCCATTTCGCATTGAAGCTTATGGGAATGAATTTGAAACAAGTAATACCTATATCTTAAGAGATCCTACAACAGGCAAGATATATAGAGTAAATGTAGATAACTTTAAAGTAGCTAGAACACGAGGAAAAGATGAGAAATTTAATAAAGAAACCGATATAAATATATCCTCAGACACAAGACAGAAAATTAATGTTAACTTAAGAAAGAAGAAACAAAATAAATATAATAAGTATGGAAAACATGAAGATAATGATGATGATGAAAGTGAAACTAGAGTAATTTATCTGAGAACACCCAAAACAAATAGAAATATAACGGAGGAATCACAATTTAACGTGGAAGAAGAAGCACCTGAAGCTGTAGATGAAAATATGGAACCAGTAGCAGAATCAGCACAAGAAAGTGAAATAAAACACGCTACATTGGAACCAGATGAACCAATATTCGGAAGAACAGAAGAAATGTTCGGTGATGAAGAACAAGCAATAGCATTACCAGTATCACAACCGGTAGATGTACCTACACGTAGAACTAGAGGTAAAGAAAAAGATTTATCATATAGACCGAAACATCAGTATACTATGATAGAAAGATCACCTGTTCAAACGAGACAGTCAACATCTCGAACTGAAAGAATGGATCATACAGCACCAGAATTGCCAGAAAAACCACCAGATTTACCTCCAAGAAGATCATCAGATCTACCTCCAGATATACCTCCAAGAAAACAGCCTGATATACCTACAAAGAAGGTCAGATTCAAGAACATAAGAAGAGTCACATTTAGTGATAAAGACAGTAAAAGCTAGTTCATTACTATCTCTATCGCTAAAAGTGAAACTGAAAAGGAACTTTAAAAGAAAGATGTAGAATTTTTATTTGTATGTACATATTGATTATTATATGTGTAATAATATATTTTACAATAAAAATAATTTTATTGATTTTCTTTTTATACTAGTAACCTTTAATTTTTAAGTTTCCCATATATACCCGTATTACGAAACTACTAGGGTACTTGATTAAACACAAAGATACCTGAACTTTATAATTTTATTCATTTTTTATTTAATTTTATAATGAATTTTACAATAAAAAATATAAATTTATTGATTTTCTTTTATATACTAGTAACCTTTAATTTTAAGTTCGTAATACCGGTACTTGATTAAACACAAAGATACCTGAACTTTATAATTTTATTCATTTTTATTTAATTTTAAGTATGTTTCAACAAAATATTCAAGGTCTAACCAGTAGTTTAAGATTTCATATTTTTTTTTGTAATTAAAATCATTTCTAGTATAGATGGAAGTTGATAACTTTACAACGCCAAGAAGATTGTCGGATCTTGCCGCTATCAAAGTTGGAGTATTGACGATTGTCACCAACAGTTCTAAGACGACTCTAAGACGAAACTTGGAACGCGAATGGCGTCAGGAAAAGGCATCAAGAGAAATCTATGAAACAGAATTTGATACAATGCACAGAATACAGACTAGGAAGCAAACAGTGATATCTAGTCAGGTCAGTCTATTATTGCCAATTCCTAAGATATTGCAAGAACTTGTCCAATTATGGGTAAAGATATTGATAACGAAACTAATTGACTGGGTTACTACCCGAGTCCAATATCGTATTCCAATGGAAATAGGTGACGTAGTAGATATGTTTGATCACGATTGTTTTGATCACCTAGGAATGATTAAAGATAGTGTAGTATTCAACAGAATTAAAGAACATTTAAGAAATAACAATGAAGATTTCGCAAGAGTACAAGTATATTTAGATGATTATGTACCAGGAGAATACAACGGACATAATAGCAGATTTTTACTAGAAGATTGTTTGTCAAATGGTAACGAGAATAAACTTAGCAAGATAGTTCAAGAACTGAATGAAATTCAAGAATGGGAAGAGTTGGAAATTATTGCACAAGCCATAATGAGGAAGAACAGAAACATAATTAGATCCATTAGACCAATTTATACTAACACTAAGACCATATACGAAATCTCTAACATGCTAACTAAAGCTGATAGACAAAGAAATGTATTATATTCATTAAGAAATGGTGATGAAATGACAGCACATTTATCAATTTTGCTCGAATATCCATTTCAAAGCTTATTTTGCACAGAATGTGCACATATAGTGAGAAAACTAGTTTATCTAGGAGGTTTTAGTGATATTTTAGAGGTAATTTTAGAGAAAATAACTTTGGAAGAAAGTTATCCTGTTAATTATAGAGAACTTTTAACAAAATTTTGGAATAACATAGATTCAGTAACACAACGAAGTATGGGAAAAAGAATATCCCCAAGAATTTTATATAAATTGTTAAAGCTTAGAAGCATTCATTCAAAAGAAGGTATAGAACATACGATGATCAAAGATATAGTAAATGGAATAGATTTCATCAACAACAGAGAATTATTGATGACAATGTGTGTTCAAGCATGGACAATCGACGTGTTTGACATACCAATGAAGCTGACTTATTACATGAGTAAAACAGATGTATTGAAGCTGAAATATGAACTGTTACCTTCATCATATGCAAACACCAGAGATCTAATAGGAATATGGCTACGACAGTACAAAAGGAACAACATTAAAACAATATTCAAGTTCTTAGGCGAACAACTAGTAGGAACAACAATTTCTTACAGCTACAGATCACAATATTTTTTGAATACATTACCAGTGAGATGGAATTTAACATGGCAAGGAAGAGAATATACTGCTACCACTAGATTGTCACACACTGAAAGTTTCTCAATAAGAGGAAGACTTTAACCTTACAATTGATTGATTAGAAGATAACACTAATTGATTTTATTTTTTTTGAGATTTTTTATATACTAATCTTAATTGATTTTTGAAATTTTTGAATACCTAACCAAAGAATTTTAGGAGTAATCTTGATTAATATTTAACTAGTATTTAACTAATGTTTATAATTAATATATTTAATAAGTGTTTACTCAATATTAACTTTACTTTATAATGGTTAAATATATATTTAATATATCCCAAATATAATTTTTTGTTTGACCAAAGTTAATAAAATATTAGTTTCATATCCCAAAGATTTTTTTTGAAATTTTTATTTCTATTTTCAATTTTTTTTTCATATATGATTCTATATGACTCTTTTAACAGTAAATACATAGTACTTATTCTATATCATTTACTTTTACATGGTAATTGACATTACATTTGTTCAAACACTTACAAATTTTATGAACTTTTAACATTTTTAAACATTATAATTTTTTTTTGAACTTTACAAATTAATTGTATCATTTCCAAAACATTACATTCTATAACCTACCCACAGTTAACATACTTTTAGATTTTTTTTGAATTGCCATACTGCCGAATATATTTATCTTTCCAGTTACTGGCAATTGGGATAATACTGAGAGATACAATTGGAAATGAGACAAAAAAGAAGACCTTGTAAACGATTATAAAAAGAGGAATTCATGATGATTTTGCATCAAATGCATCAGATGTTTCAGTACTCAGTATCGATCAACATACTGAGCGATCAACCAATTCATGGAATTGTACAATACATACCACATTGAAGGTTTAATAACTTCATGTATTAACTGAAATAGTATTTAATTAATTATTAACTCATTTTACATAGCTTACTAGTTCAAACTTAGAAATTTTTTGTTGATTTTAAAATTTTTTTTAAATTGGAATTTAACTTACTTACTTTACAAATTTTAAATTTTAAAATTTTTAAAGGGGGGGCAGTCTGAAAAGTCCGATTGCTTAATTGTACAAAAACCCAACAGGATATGGAAATCATATAAAACAATTAAAATAATAATTAGTTAATGATATTTGTAATTATTTGGAAAAACACAGATTATGTAATACCATTTATTTCAATAATATTCTCACGATATTAATAATTTTCACACGGTTTTTCCCCAAGG
>JABUQX010061060.1:47500-48866 GCA_015478945.1 Trachelipus rathkii | reverse complement strand
ATATATATAATTATATTAATACTATATAATTATATATATATATATCACTAGTATATATAATATATTATTTTTATTCAAAAATTGTTCTTTTTTAAATTACTAGTCAATCTAATTATTACCTAATTAAAAAAATAAGTATATTTCATCTATATAGTTTCAAATATGAAATTAGAGCAGGTAGAACTATTAAAATATGAACTTCTGGTAAGCCTAATTAAAGGTTTTACATTAGTCTTCTTAGCTGTCTATTTAATAATTAATACTTTAAACATGAAAAGTAATTTTTTTTTAATTATTTTATTATTTTTATTTATTATAAAAGAGATAAAAGTTATAGAATAGCATATAATAAATATCTTCATTATTTGGCATTAATTTTAACAGTTTCGTAAGATTAATTTTAATTTAATAGTGCAAAGTGTCGTTAATTTATTATTTGCTTTTCTATAAATTTTATTTCTTTAGTGCAGACTGCAGATTAATAAAAAATATATTTTGTATTTATGGTGTTAATTATTAATATATATATATATATATTATATAATATAGGCACATATTAGCAATACAGCATATTATATATCTTATATATATATTATTTATATATATTATATATATTGCTTATATATATTATATATATATATTTCTTTCTTTCTTTCGTTTCTTTCCTCTCCCAGGAAGGATTTCTTCATCCTGTCAGCCGCCCAAGCCATCTTTCTCCAGACGTCCTCTCCTGCACTTTTCCTCTTCTCTTCAGCGCTCTTATATTTGGTAGTGACATCTTTCCAGAGAGTCCTTCACCGATTCCGCCATCTCTTCTTCCAGTCTTCCCCTTGGTCTTCTGCCCCTCTGGTGTCTTCCCATCTTCTTTTCCGGCATTCTCTCCTAGCTCCATCTCTCCAGATGTCACCAACATCTCAATCTCCCCACATGTCCATTTTCAGTGTCATCTTCTTCACCTATATCTTTATCGGATAAATCTCTAGCGGCCTTTTCTGGTGGAAGTATTGGAATTATAGTTGCTAATGATTCCTCCATCTCCGGCCGTTTTATTCTACTTCATTCTCTTCTCGTTGTTGTCCATGTTTTCCGCTCCGTCAGCAGTTGTGTGCGGAGTCAGTATACTGTTAAAATTCCTTTTTTAACCTCTATTCCGATGTTTCTATCTTTCATCATGGGGTAAACCCGCTTGCATAACTAATCCATACTTTTCCATTCTTCGCGTAATCTCTTCTCACTTCACTCACCTTCTGTTTAAAACACCCCTCCGAGATATGTCAGGTTTTATCGCCTTCACCTCCTCCTCTCTCACCATTCTTCTTCATTTCCCAAGATTACTCAGCCATTCGGTAGTAACCTTCTCACTGTC
>JABUQX010061060.1:0-42500 GCA_015478945.1 Trachelipus rathkii | reverse complement strand
AGTTTTTAGACAAATTTTGATTTTAAAATAAGCTAGCATGATTTGTTTGATTATTACAAAGACCCTTTGAAGACTGGAAGTTAATCAAATATCAAAAACAAAAAATAAAATTTTTGATTAGTAATAAGGAGGTGTTCAGAAACTTTGCAAAATCATGTTTTTGTTTATGAATGATGAAAAGGTATGAAATAATATAGTTTTTAATAGGGGCTGTTTCCGAGGAAATTATTAGAAAAAAAGTTGATGTATATTTAGACAAAGTGATTTGTATGACAATGCTAACAGTTGCAATATATATACCGGTATATAATATATATATATAATATATTTATTATATATATATTATATTATATTATATTATTATATATATAATATATATATTACTGCTACGCCTACAAAATTAACGGATAAAATACACGCAAAACAGCAGCCCCGGTATATAATATATATATAATATATATATACTATATATATACTATATTATATTATATATATATATAATATATTATTATATATATATATATATATAATATTATATATAAAGTATTTAGAAGATGCATATTTATATAAGTATAATATATATATATTTATATATATATTAATATATATATATATATATTATATATATATATATTATATATATATTTTATATATATACTATATTATATTATTATATATTTATAGATACTATATATATATATATACAGTTGTATATAGTATATATATTATATATTACCTATATTATTATATATATAATAGTATAATATATATATATATATATATATATTATAAATAACTATATTATTATATATTCATTATATGTATATATATATATATATATATATATATATATATATATATATATATTATATAATATATATATATATATATATATAGTATATATAATATATTATATATATTTCTATATAAATATAATTATATATATATTATATAATATAATATATATATATATATATATATATATATATTATAAGGATTGAATGAGCAAAAGGGATATACTGTATAATTTGCAGTTCAGGGATTACGTTAGTTTACAATAAAGAGAGTTTCATCGAAGTATAAGAAATAGAGCTACACATTTATAACATAGAGAAGTTATTAATCAGTACTTTGCTGTGGGAAAAGCAGTTAGAGGGTTAAAACTTGTTTGGAAGAATGTGTGAGTTGTCATTTTTTCTCTCTCAAATTTTTGAAATAAACATATTTTTTTATATATTAATTTTCCCAATTTATCTATATTTATTAATTTATCTTTTTATAATTTTTTTTTTTTTATCATTTTTTACTTGTTTGTCCGTCAATCTGATCTATTTAAATAATCTTCATTTAGCGCATTTCCTAGCAAAGCTTTTCATACTGCCATGAAGATGCTCATGCTCCATATAGAAAAGAAATGAAAGTTTTAGCCTTTATTTATCGCTTGCTTTCCAACATTTTACTTGTATTTCATTATCTATCTATCTATCTATCTATCTATCTATCTATCTATCTATCTATCTATCTATCTATCTATCTATCTATCTATCTATCTATCTATCTATCTATCTATCTATCTATCTATCTATCTATCTATCTATCTATCTATCTATCTATCTATCTATCTATCTATCTATCTATCTATCTATCTATCTATCTATCTATCTATCTATCTATCTATCTATCTATCTATCTATCTATCTATCTATCTATCTCGTGATTAAGCGTCTCTCCAGTAGACTTGATTCGTGAATGGATGCATTTTCGATTGCTAGAATAGAATTTAGCTTGCTATTAATTTAAGATATTTTATTACTTAGTTATAAGAGTGTTTAATATAAGCTCGCATAATTTTAGGAAATATTTGGTCATGTCTTTAATAGTAGGGATATATATATATATATATTACTAATATATATACTATATATATATATATATATACATTATAATATATATAATATTAATATATATATATATAGTACTATATATATATATATATAATTTAAAATTAGGGGTATTTGTAATTACAAATAAGGCAGTTGAGGGATAGAATATATGTGTGTCCGAAACAAATTTAAAAAAACATAATTACTTAATTTTCAAGAATGATTTTTACTTCTTTATTTCGTTATTACAATTATTACATCATTTTCATACCATTTATTTCTTACATCATAGATAAAAATTTAGTTTGACCATTTTGGCAAATATAATGTTTATAAAATGATTTATGTAAAGGAAATTGGTAGGGTATTTTTTTTGTGTGTAAATCATTAATTGGGGTCAGTTGATGCTTGCAACATGTTGCTATGCAGTAATTAGTTAAAATTGATATAAACACTTTTTGGTTAGTGGTTTTACACTAAGGTTCAACCATTTGAATTAGCTAACCAAATTGTTGTATATTTTCTATTATCTTTGAGTATTGAGAATAAAATAACACAGTTTTTAGATATCCTTAATACTATTCTTATTATTTTTATTCATGGAAATATTTTATTGATATCAAGAAATATCTTTTTAGCTTATCTGACTGCCCATGATTACGTAAATAATATTTAACACAAATTTGATTCGATTTTAACTCCACACTCTCCTATATATCGTAATTGTATAAGAAGTTCAAACCCCATTAATTATTATTGTTCCTCCTCCCCCCCCACTTACGGTTTCAAACTAGTAGTTTTCATAGTATTTTATTGTAACTTGTAAAATTACAATAAAAATTCTATTTGAACACTAGTCGACGATATTTATTGTTTGCTCTCGCATACTACAGCCTGTAGAGTTAAAATTTTACGCTTCGAAGAGTTACGTAACTCTAGAAATGAGACCCCATACCAGTTTGTAATACTTCATAACACTATCAAAGATCCCCTCCTCCTCTTCCCCCCCCCCCAACGTTACGTAATTTTTGAACATCCCATGTTTGTTCATACAAATCTTGGTTTTAATGACTGTAATGTTCGTTTAGGATTAAATATTGGTCTTTCATTCTCGCTTCATACTAAGGGTTCATTTTATTTTTTTCGACCGACTAATTATTAGATAGATGACCATTACCAACTCGATTTTTCAATTGTTAGTAATTGAATGTTTTAATTTTTCAGTTATTATAGTAATTGAATGTCACAACGAAGCTTTATTTTTTTCTTCTCTTTATTACAAATTTCTATTACACCGGTATCATTATTCGTCACCTTAAATTAATTCAAGGACTAAATTATTTGTATTCCAAAAGTATTTATTTATTACACAATTATTATTTTTTTTTCAAGAAATGTTTAACATTGAAACTTGTAATATATGTTTAATGTGTCCTTCTCGAAAAAATAGCTGAGGACTTGATGGTTGGACACGTGCTATTTATAACTTTTAGTTGCAAAATTGGATTAAAAATTTAACATACTTTAGTACTTATAACAGAATCTGCTTTCAATTTTTTCAAACGCTTTAGATAAAAGTACGAAATTTTTCTAAATTCAGCAGTTGATTGAAATTTTTGAAAAATCAGAAATAACTGAAAATCACATAAATTGATTGAATTTTTTGAAAAGTTATTTAAGATTTTTAGGGTAGACCTTTCCGTCCTGGGATTGTTTGTAGTTCATGAAAAAAACTAATAATTTAAATTTATAACAATTTTACCATAAAAAAAACCATATTCATATTTATTTTTTGAAATCACATTAATATTTTTGGGTTTATAAAATTATAAAATAGTTTAAATTTTTTAATAAAACTTTTTTTTTTCATTGCTATTAATATTTTTACAAAGTTTTAATTAAAATCAGTTTGCATACGAGTGGAATTTTTTTTTTCTTAGAATCGTACGATTTTCTTTGAAATTTGAATCTATTTATATTAAAACAAAAATGAAAACTAAGTTCCAAATTGTGCTGAATTGTTTTTTTAAATCATTGATAAGATTTAGCGAATTATTACAATTGCATTTTGTTGACTCAGAACCTATTGTTATATTATATTATATTATATTATATTATATTATATTATATTATATTATATTATATTATATTATATTATATTATTATGTATTATATTATATTCTAATATTAAATTATATTATATATTATTATATTATATACTATATTATATTATATAATATTATATATATTATAAAAATTATATGAAGACTATAAACTGCAGCTGCATACTAAGACAATCTTCATGCAATGTTTATCGTGGTGAGTTTGTCTAAATAATTTTTTTTTATAACTATTATTTTCTTTTGTCTAAATGAATAATTTAACTATCGAAGCGGTTTATTTTCTTTGAATCAAAAATAAATAATATGCTTTCATCATGATATCAAGGCAGTGGTGAGCTGTCAAAATTTTAACAAACGATTCTCTGATTTGTCATAAGAGTTAACTATTATCTCGGTTCGCTTGCTTGATTAATAAAACAGCAAAAGAGTTAGCTACCGGTACAAGCTTTCCTGAAATTACCGGTTTGCTGAACCCGCTACGAACCAACTCCGGTTCACCGGTTCACCGGTTCATGACTGTTAATAAATTGTTATCTTATTATTCGATTGATCATTTTTTTTAGCTTTATGACAATAAGCAAATATTTGACTTTTTGCTTTTTTTGTTTTTTGTTTTTTAACAATGATTTTTATTTTATTTGGTTAACATGTTCCAATGCTCGAAGTTTTTTTTTTTTTTTTTAAATATTCTTCACTATTTGAAACGTTTTTAATTTTTGTTACTGTGTACAATAATGAGTTGGCTAATTATATATTATATATATAGTTAATAATAGTATATATATATATATATTTATATATATAATATATTTATATATATATAAAATATATATAATATATATATTATAATATATATATTATACTTTTAATTAAGTTTTTTTAAATTATTAAATTTAAAGTTTTAATTTAATGTTATTATTTTATATTTTTTGGAAGGCTCAGGGATAAATTTAATTTAGTAAAAGAAACTAGTGGATTAAATCGTGGAAATATGAGATGTATGTCCATGTGTTATCTTATTCTTTATTCGGGAAGAGATAAGTAAAAAATTTATATATGATAAGATTATAATAGGTATATCTTTGAGTTCACTATTCTGTTGGACATAGGTCACATTTTGGTTTTTTTTTCTTTGTTCACTTATGATGCTACTATATGATACCAACATGAATTCAGTGGTAACGGACATGATTCAAAAGTTCGAACCTTTTAATAATTTTTTAAAAATGAATTTATGCTTAAAATATGCTTTGTTCTACATATCTCGAAAAGTACGACATTACAGAAAACAAATTACATATTTGGAATCAGGATATAAAAAAATGAACCAAAAAATGTTTTTTCATAAATGAAATATCTCAAAAAGGTTGCGACACTTACAGAAAAACCAATTACATATTTGGAATCAGCGTATAAAGCTTATTACAAATATGTAATCGCAAAAAAGGGGAAAAAAATGAGCTTTAGTCATAAAGTCAACTCAGATTGCAGATTTGGCGAAACCCGTGTTAGGGATGGGGCGGAGAACACCCCGCGGACACCAATACCAAAGAGCGCGGGGTTCCGCGGGACCCTCCCCGGAAGGGGGATGTCTACCTTGTAGTCCCGGAAGGTCAGAAGAACCCCGACTCTGCTATTTGTGGATTACCCTTGGGTATTCCTTTAGTTAAAATTTTTTTTTTTTAAATACATGACGGAGTTGTAAAACGTAAAGGTCCTATATATTTTTTGAATCATGTCCGTTACCACTTAAATTGATTGTTAGGATCATATACTAGAAATATTTAAAAAAAAAAACAAAAAAATCAAAATTGACAGAGTCGTAAAACAGAAGAGATCATATATACAGTATATATATATATATATATATATATATATATATATATATAGTATATATATATATATTATATATTTATTTATATATAATATATAGTATAATATATATATATATTATATACTATAATTATATATATTATATATATATATACTATTTATTATTATATATATATATATATAATATAATATATATATAAATTATACTGGATAGGTTAATAAATTGATTTTAATTTAAATTAATATTATAAAACTCTTCAATGTATTATAATCGTCATATGTCACTCACAAGGTTTCTCTTGATGAGTTCAAGAAAGAAAAAGCTGACAAAATAGCAAGCAAATTGCAGAAACAAAAACAGTTTTTGTTTGATTCGAAGATGAAAATATTTGGCTCCGGTCCGAGTTCCGGTCCAAGTTCCGGTCCGAGTTCCGATGCGCAGGTGATGTTACTAGAATTGGAATTTTGATTTGTGATTCATGCGATGAAATTGACTGTTATGTCTTGCTATTGAATATGTTTAATATCATCTATTCTTTTTCATGATTTTTTAAGAATGTTTTACATTCTGATTTAAAGCTTTCTCATGATTGGTTAAGAACGTTTTACATTATGAATTTAAAGCTTTCTCATGATTGGTTAAGAACGTTCTCATATTTTTATAACCAGAGTATGTGTTTGATATCAATTTACTCTAAATTTATAGCTTTCTTATGATTGGTTAAGAACGTTGCGTATTTTTCGAATCAGAATACGTGTCTTGATATACTATTCTGAATTTATAGCTTTCTCATGATTGGCTAAGAACGTTTTCGTATTTTTTCAACCAGAATTATATATATTCATTGCCTTTCGAATTTTTAAAAAATCTTTCATATTGTAAATTGACTATTTATTAAAGAAACTATGAGAGTACGATAATTTCGTCATTATGCATTAAACCTTGCTTGAATATTTGACACCAAGTTTAAGTTACAAGGCTAAATTATTGCTACTATAAATTGGCTTTTCTTTTACACATTTGTGCGCTTTTAAAATTTTTGCTTATGTTTACATAATTTTACGTATTTTTATTTTTTTTATATAAATATTTTTTTTTTTTTTTTTTTTTTTGAAAATATATAATATTTTACGGTGAATGTTTCTTTCTCAAAATTTTTAAAAACTTTAATAAAATAAATTTTTTTATAACTTCTAATATTTGATAAGGTGTTATTGCTTTTTATAAATTTCTTTTTCTAGGAAAAAGAAAAATTTAATAGAGACGTTAAGTTTATTATTATTATTATTATTATTATTATTATTATTATTATTATTATTATTATTATTATTATTATTATTATTATTATTATTATTATTATTATTATTATTCAATTATATATTATTATATTATTATTTTATTATTATTAATTATTATTTATATTATTATTATTATTATTATTATTGTATTATGTAATTATTATGTTATTATTATTATATATTTTATTATTATTATTATTATATTATAGCCGGGTACGAGTAACACGGACCAAGCAGCTGGAGGGCAAGGTAAATCAGGAAAAAATCTTACGATCGAGAGAGAGAGAGAGACGAGAAATATTGCCATGAGCAAGCTTCAGATACAGGAAATTGTAAATCAAATGCTTAGCTTTGATCATAATTTTGATTTTGAATATGACAAAAGGGTTTGTAGAACGATTTTGTCATATTTGCTAAACATCTTGGCTGGAAAAATATTGTGAAGAATCTTAAAATATTTTATTTTCCCTTCAAATAATATGACAGGACAAGTGATATTTTAAAATTGAAGGAATTGGAATTTTCCGAATTTAGATACAAAATCTTGCTGTACTGTATACTTTGTGGGGTAAAATGCAATTAAATGTTAAATGAAACGTTGTCATAGATCCTTATTAACAACAATGTGAAAAACTTGATGCTGTGCCCGACATGTTCATAAGCCAAAAACAATATAATCAATTACTAACCCTTCTTTTTTGTCATCCTCTTTGACTACTTCTTTCTTTTCTTCTTTAACTTTTAATGGTTCTTTAGGAGCATCAACTTCAGCCAAAAAGTCAGACACCATCTTCAGAGCCTTTTCAGTATTAGAAACAATTTTCTGAATAGCTGATAATTCCTCTTCTTTGGGATATATTTCAGCGTGTTTTGCCAAAACATGTCTATCATCACTTGAGTCTGGTCTTCTTATAGGCTGAAAAATAAAAAGGCTTTAGTTAACATATGGTTAAAAACTTTCAACATCTTTAACCCCTTGTGATTGTATGACTTGCACAAGCACATTTTACACTCCCAAAAGGGCCAACTAAAGTATGTTTCCAGGGTGATTTAAATCTTCAAAAACTTTTGAAATTTAAAGATAAGAAAAGCATCATTGCCTAACCCTTCCATTACAGTGATTTACTCAAAAATTCAAGTCAAAACTTAGGCCTAGTCTTAGGCTAGGTCATTTACAACCCTCAAAATTGTTTTTTTTCTTTGTGTGTGGTGTAGGCCTTCTAAACCTTTGCAGAATTCAAAGCTCAAATAATTTGGCCAGTGGTAGGCCCTATCTCATTTTTCCTCAAAAAAAATTCAATTTCAAAGTTAGGCATTATTGGCCTAGATCACTTTCACAACTCACTCTATTACTCAAAGATTTCTTTACTCAGTCTCACTTTTCGGTATTCGTAACGCTGTTCTGTGTATCTCCAAATCAATCAAATAATTTAGCAGGTGGATAGCTAAATTACCTAGACATTATTATTTCACTTCCTTATCACCCATGTGCTCCTTTCTATACATACATCTGTCACACTTTAAAGTTTCATTACCCTCTAGTAGACACATAATTTTTCTACAGCGAGTTCCCACTTTTCCATTAGCCTCCTGTACCAGAAGATACAAGCCCTTCATTGATAAGTAGATTTGACTAAAGGTACATCAAGCATATAACCGCTCTCCCCCGAATCCTTTGAAAAAACACCTCCATTCAACACATTTTCATCCTTCGAAACGAGCAAAAACGGTCTAAAATATCTCTATGCTCAAAGAACTCAGATCGAGTAGGGGCTCATCCCAGCATGAGTAGTAGTAAAGATAAACGACATGCAGTTATGTAAAAGGATCTCTGTAGAGAAGTGAAGTCGTGTTAAGAGATATTAAACAAAAGGATACAAAGGTAAGATACAATATACAATGATAATGAAGTTGACTCCCTCATTCTGAGTTTCATTAAGAAGGAGTTGTGTTCAGATTCAGCTACCCAAGTGCTCGATGAAATCCAAAATTAAAGGTGAATTAAGATCTAAAGGATCAAAATTCAACCCCTCAAAAAAATACTTGCTCGTCATCTAAGTGAATCTGTTCTTAAGAGCTATAGATTGTGGTTTCTTGGAGGGCACAATAAATCTGATAAGTTGGCTATGAAAACCCTTCATTCAAAATGTAAGAGGGGGGGCGGAGGGGGAGCTCCTAGATTTACAAAAAAAGATTTAAGTGAATCCATTATACGGTCATGCTTAAAAATAAATTAAAGGGATATGCGGTTACTCGCGCTAATTGCAGTAATCTTTCTATAGTGATAAGAAATTTAATTAAAGCTCTTGAACTTTTAAGACAAAGATTTTTAGACGAAAAATTCATTACATTGATGAAATTATTAAAAAAATCATATCTTTAAAAACGGAGTATTTGACCCAACATATAATGCAACTAGGGTTTACTTAAATGATATCAGAACATTAAAATATGAACTTTAGAGTTATAACCTCAAATATCTTGAGGAGGTTACGAATTAGTAGTACTTAGCCACATAGTTTTATCAAAATTACCTAATGTGTAGTCAAAGAAATTACTCGCAAGTTGAATACCAATTACCCTGATTTGAATCAAATATTCGATAGTTATAATGAAGTTATCAAAAATATATTGTTAAAACGAAAAATCAAATAAATCAAAATTTTCAATCATGATACCCATAATACTTATTCAATTTAAAAATGTAAATACTTCAGATAAGCCTAATTTTAAATTTAAAAATAATGAAAATGAAAGGACGAATTAGTCCTTAAAATCTAGTAATAGGCCTGATTCCAATTCTGCCTTGCAGAATTTCAAAATTTATACTAATGAAGTTGGTGTAAAGTAAATGTATAGTTATTTCCACTTGCCAAATCAAAGTTTATTCAAAATCATTTAAGTTTTGTTCATCCCAAGGTCAATGTGATGAGACCAATTGCAATGTCTGATGCAGAGCAAAAGGACAAAAGGTGTTAATGAAATAAATCTATGCCCCAAAGATTCTTCATACTAAACATACTGCCAGATCACTTCCTGACTTGAGGAGGCAACTTTCTTTAGTTGCGCAAGTTTGGAATAAAAAGAAGTCATTATGAGGCAGGCTGCATTGTAAAGCAAGGAAAAGTCCACCTCACAAAGCGTAGTTTAGCCTTTAGCCAAAGCACCAACAATTTATATTTGTTGCCATCAATTACTATAAAGATTGTAGAAGTTTCGGCTTCAGTTCGATGCCTAGTCGACTGTGTCTCACAGAGGTTCCTTACCCTTTCTAAAGATGCTGGACAAAGCTCAATATAGCTTTGAGAGAATCATCCGAAACACTCAAATACGATATAAAGAACTTATTTAGGTACTATGTTATTGAAAAGAGGGACGGTTGCTTGATGTATATATGGACCGAAGTCTTGTTTCAGCCCTCTCTTTGGGTTATGAGTCTAAATTAAGTTATTGAGATTTAAGTCGAGATCAGCGTCGTAAAAGTTGATGGAAAGTGAAATTCTTTCAAATTAGCTGATTTCTGGCATAAGAGTCTAATTACTCATTTTTCGATTTGGTATGCCTAATTGGCATTGATTTAATAGGGTATTTCCCTCAACTAGAATTGATTAAGTATGAGTGGATCTGCTTTTAAGTTAAGAGATGGTTCTATTATCATTGTTGGAAATATACTTAATTTTTGATTACAATAATCAAATAGGTTTCCAAATCCACATCAGTTGTCAGAAGCATATGCAAAATCAAAAATCACATTCATGTTCAAAAATCAAAAATCAATGCAGGTTAAACATACTTTGGTTAATGCAGTCTTAAACCCGTACATTTATTTTAATCCTTTAAGCCATATCTAGTAATTCAGAGGGAGAGCAAGGATTAGAAAACAGATTCAAATTAGATAAGTTATAGTAGAAGTTATTGAATAAAATAAATCTGAAGATGATTTGAAACAATTGAATATCAAAGATGCATAATTTTAAAGATGTGAAAATCATCAATAGATCTTCCCATGATATTTGAAGATAAATTGCTTTGGTGGCATCAAACGCTATATGCATTTGCTCTTGCAGTGCGTTTAATAAGAGTTCAAAAAAATTTGGAAAGGAAAAGATTTAGTTAACCTATGATGATGTCTTCAGCAACAATTAAGCTGATGGGATTATGAAGAGTTCAGTGTAGTCTCCCCTCGTGAGTATAAAGATTATATTTGGGGTTCCTCACAGACCTTGTTATCAAAACTGATGAACAAGTATCAAACAAAGGTCAGCCTGTGAGGGAAACACGAAAGTATTAATCTTTTATCAAGAGGGAGATACACTGAACTCTCGAATAATACGCAGTCAGCTAATCGTTGTGCTGAAAGACGATCCGTCATAGGCTTTTAAGCTAAATCTTTACTCCAAAATTTTATTGAACTCTATTAGTAGCACTGGCAAGAGCAGGGAATTATAGTTGATGGCAACAAAGGAAAGTTATCTGTTCTCAATCTCCATGGAAAGATTCGAGATGACACGTTCCTCTCCCATACTCGATACATCTCTGAATTGTTCATTTGCTAACATCATCTTCAGATAGTAATACATATTATGTCATACCTTCACCTATTAACCTAAGGACTACCTAAATTGAAATCATGTATTATAATCCTGGCCCAACAATCTAATACGTAATACCTCCATTACCCAACATATCTTAAAGGGATTAAAATAGAATGTACAGGGTTAAGATAGCATTAACTAAGTATTGGTTAACCTGCAATTGATTTTGATTTGACCAACATGAATAGAGATGGTTAGATCCATTTGTACCATCGATTGTCATCCTGACCTCTTCCCGATCCTGGTCTCATAGTGTATTCGCCAGCCTACATAAACAATTAGTAAATATGACGAACAGATAAACTGCAAAAATGGAACCATCTCTTAACTTTAAAGCAGATCCACTCAATTACAATCTTAACCAAATCCTACACAGGCTTACGGGAGGCAACACAATACTCGATAAATCCCAGCCCAATAAAACGCATCCAAATCGAAAAATGAGTATTAGACTCTTTCATAGCACAGAATCAGAATTTATAAGATTAATTTTTTAGATGAATTAGAGCCTGATCTACGAACTTAACTCTCAATAATTTAATTTACAGATCCTACATCAACACAAAGAGGAAGGGTGAAAAGCAAAGCGACCTGGATCCATATATCACATCAAATCCAAATAGCCTCTTTCAAAGTTGCGACACCGTGTACTGATAACAGAATAAATTTTATTTTATTTCATCTAATTTCCTTGGTTGAAACTCCAAGATAATGGGCAGTTTCAGTGCAATTCCACAACCTCCTTTCTAGAAAGGGGTTAGGACCTCTAGTGAGACAAACAGATCGACCTTAGGCATCGAACTGGAGAAGCCGGAAACCTTACCCCTACCAATCACTACTATAGTAATTGAATGGCACAAATAGTTAACATTGTTGGATGCTTTTGGCGCGCTTAAAGAAGCTAAGACCACTACATTTGTAACTGAGGATGGACACTTATTGCCTTTGCTTAACACAGAGACTGTATAACTGACTTCCCATTTTATTGCATAAACCTTGCAAACGTAACAAGAAATTGCTCTCAAGTCCAGGACAGTAGATCTTGCAAAAGTATGTTTTAAGTACGAAATATTTGCGCGAGCATAAGACTTTATTCATTTAACAGTTCTTTTTCTTCTATTGCAAGCTTTAACTAAAACATTTGTGCCAATTTTCAGAAACTCGAGTTTCTTACCATTCAACGAGGAATTGATCTAAATCAACCCTCTGGCGATTTTGGAAGTGGAAAGAATCAATACTATGAAGAAGCCTCATTTACACCAAATATTCATTATGTATAAAAATGCAACCCGTGAATCCATATTTTTGAGATCTAACCTATTACTAGATTTTTTAAGGACTCTATATCGTCAACTTTCATCGTATTTTTAAGATTTAACAAAAGTACACAAATTTATCTGAAGTATTTACCATTTTTTTAAAAATTTTTGAATAAGTATAAGGTAATGGAGCGAGATCATTGATTGAAAATTCTTGATCTTTTATTATGATTTGGACGTTTTAACCAATATTTTGGATAACCTCATTATAACTAATCAATATTTGATTCAAATCAGGGTAATTGGTATTCAACTTGCGAGTAATTTCTTGACTACCACATTTAAGCCTCAATTGACTTACAACAAACTATGTGGCTAACCAAGTACTACGATGAATCCAGTAGCTCGCTAAGAACTATTTGAGGTAATATAAATCTCTTCAAGTCATAATGTAATGTTACTGATCATGTGCATACTGAATGTAAACCCTAGTGCATTAAATATTTGGGCTAATCAAGATACTGGTTTTTTTTGATAGATATGATTTTTTGAATAATTTCTGATCAGATTGATTATGAATTTTCGTCAAAAACTCTCGTATGGCTCTAAACAAGTTCAAGAGCTTCATAAAAATGAATATTATCGACTAATAAGAAAGATTCTGAATTACGGGAGTCAGACGCATATCCCTGTATTAATTGTATTTTTAAGCAGAATGCAAGTTTAATAGGATTCACCTTAAATCATTTTGTAAATCTAAGGAGCTCTTAAATTTTTGAAATGAAGGTTTATAAGCAAACTTCACATCAGTTTCCATATGCCACTCAAAAGAAACGCGACCCAAAGATCCACCTATGAGCTCTGAAGAACACCGACCTTCACTGTTAGTATGAGAGCAAAAGTTAATTTTTGAATTAGCAAGGGGTATGAAAATTCAACTGATCCCCTGTTAGATATTTTACTTCAGCTTAATTTTGAATTTAATCAAGCATTAGGTACTGAATTGACAACACAAACTCACTATATGTAATGAAAACTCAAAGGAACTGAGGGGACGTCAACTGTTCGATGTATCATTGCATAAATATTGTCTGTCAACACATAGTATATTTTGTCATCCTATTTGAATTTCAATAAGTCGACTCAACACACGATCTCGTACTTCCATCTACAAGATCCTTTTACATAAACTGCATCGTTTAATCTATTATATATTATCTTAGGCCTACCTCTCCTACCTTTGACCAACTGGATAAATATTCTTACTTTGTTGACCATTGAGGGGATGAAAATGGCTTGAAAATTATAGGCTTTGGATTTTTTGAGTAACTCTATCATAGAGGCTTGTATCTCTGGGGTCGAGACATTTTCGGCTGAAATTTGGCTAGACATGAACAATAAGGACAAATGAAACCTGAAGCCGAAGGTTGAGAATAGATGGAAAGATAGCCTACCAACGCAGGCTAAAACTGATTTGATTTTGAATTTTGAAAGGGTCGGAGGAGACAAAAAAAAGATTAAAAAATTTAAGTTGAAGTTGATCTAGGCTATAATGCCTAACTTTTGAAACTTAGAATTTGTTGAGGAAAATATGAAGAATAACTGCGCCTACCACACAGGGGACAAATCTGACTTTGATTTGAAATTTGGAAAGTGGTTTAGGAAGACCACACAGCAAACACAAAAAAACATAATTTTGAGGTCCCAGGTCTTTGGAAATAAAACCTTAGGCCTAAGTTTGAGCGTGAATTTTTGAGGAAATCACTGTAATGGAAGGTAGGCATATGAGTGCATTGGCTTACTAAACTCTGCATAGCCAAATTCTTAGAATCTAAATACCCTCGAAGAAACCTACACTAAAACTTAGGGACAAAAACACCACATTAGGCGTAGTCTCACGATAACTATGGATCCCTACGTGAACTATATCTAACGCGATATATATAATATATATATTTTCATAGTATTCGATTATTAAAATAAACCTTAATTTAAAAAATGATTTTATGAATATATACCGAATATATTAGCACTACTACAAAATATTTACAGATAAAACTGCTATAAGTGATTCGGAGCTAGGATTGATATTTTAAATTTGCATATTATTTAAGCTAAGCACGATGAATAATCAGACTTGCAACTTAAAGTGTCCGTTTCTTAATGAATACCAAATATATAAGATTAACACAATTGTACGTAAAATTTAATTCTCAAAGCAGATTAAATTTACAAAAAACATCATACATTCTTATTTTGATTCAAATAGTAATAAAGTTGATATTATAAATGATCAAACCAATTTTGTAAATTTTTAAATTAGCCTTTACTCATACTCGGAATTTGTTGTTTTTTCAAAGATTTTGTTCTTCATATTTTAGAATAAGTTTTTGAAGTTAATGTTTTAGACTTGAAGATATATTTATAGTATGGAAAATAAGGCTATTCACTTAAATTCTTTTGTTTATACACTATTACAATCTATGCGAGATTTTTATGAGAAGCGGTATAGAGCTTAATAGACATCAGGTATGTATATAGTGAAAAATATTTTTAGAAAATGAATGAAGATAAATTTTAATCCTTATAAAAAGAAAACCCTTGGGCGATTTTGTACATTATTAACTATATTTGAATTACTACAAAAACACGATCCTAAGAATATTAGTACCGTCTTTATATTGATAATTAGAACAGTTAATTCTCATACATCAAATTGTCTAGCAAGACAATTGTGATTTTAGTGAATAATATTAAGTGAAATATATTCAGGTATAAGACCCACATGTATGTCAGACAAATAATAAATTCCCTGCTTATACAAACTACATAACGTGAAATGACTAAAAAGATAAGCCTTTCTCACAGAAAAGCAACACTTGACCTACTCACACAAGTTTTTGATAAACCATCAAAAATAAAAATACTATAGTAATAACACTAAAATTACAACAGAAATGACTCTTAAAAATTCGCAGCCCCACACAGCAGGAATTATATGTGTGAATATTGAAATAATCGTCATTTTATCAGATATATTATATGATATATAAATATTTATATTAATAAAATAAAAAACCAAAAAAAAGAGTTAAGGACCGAACGGAAAACGGATAGAACTCTAGAGTCCTTTAGGTTCTTCACATTTTCAGCTGATTTGTGCGAAAAGAGTTTGGCATTCGGCACGTTTTCACCCAGCGATGCCACATGCTCCAAGATTTTAATAAATAGCTTACACTGATTTTGGTTAAATGTGAAAGTATTTTTTGTTCAATTCGATAGAAGCTATTACGTTTGTCTGAAGAATTCGAAGCAAGCTCGCGTGACAGTAACTACCGACAAAAGAACCCACGTGAACAACCAAAAAGGTCGCCCAATAATGCATTAGCGTCAAAGCTCACAATCGAATTTTTTTTTCTTTTTTTGCGGAGACGGGGAGCACGGCTGAGACACGAGGGCAAAATCCCAAACAACCCCCGATTGATTACTGGAGGGCAGCGATATTTGCAGTACTGGGCTGCCTGTAAACAAGGTCGGAGGCTGTCTCCAGGAAAACACGCACAGGATTTTTAAGGGCCTACTTAAAAGAAAGAGTAATCGGCCCGATCTCTTATTCAATTCAGTTATTGCTACAATACTGTAGATTGAGCGGTGAGTGAAGACAGAACAGGTGAGCCTGGTTGGGTAGCGAAATCTTGTACTAGCATGTCCCCGCACACTCGGATGTCCCTCGCCCGCTCTGCCTGTCCGTGCCGAGTATAATACCACGCGCTACACTCTTAAAAAATTCGGACATGTATCTGCTAAGTAATATACGAAAATGTTAAAATAGAATCCAAAAAGTCTTCCTATACGAAGGGCGAAAGAAAAATTTAAAAAAATACTATCTTGGGTCACCGTATGCCTTGTGACCAAGTAAAATGCAGCGGGTATTCAAGGCTCCAAATTCACACCGTAAATGCTGCTAGATTCTAAGATCGTTTTCCGAAGTCGATTGTTGATAATCACGACTGGGCGTTCATAGGTGTTAGGATAATGCTGGAGCACAATGACTATATTTATAAAAAATCTCATAGTTGACGTAAGTAAAATAATATTCTGTGATATATATTATTAGGAATAATCATATCCACCGGATCATCTTGAAATATTGCTGTCGGCCCTAAAATTCACTAGAGAACATGTTGATGTTAGTTTATTTATTACATAGTTTTTACAATCCTGGTCCCTGGACAGTAACTATGCTGGACAATTGAACTGCAAAAAGTGATTGGAGTCTGTAAAAGTCTGAACAGTGGTCTTGAGTCCAGACATCATCACTTCATCAGGTAGGTAGGTACCCAGATGTTTTTCCTAGGTTTTGGTCAGGTAAGAATCTATTTTCGTTTAGATTTTTATCTTCACAATAGATTAATGCTAATCTGTTGAACAAATGTTAATTATTGACAGCCTTCTATGTACGCTATAAGAAAATCAAGTTATTTACTACAAGTGTTTAACTATACATATAGTCATCGCTTTAATTAAGTATTGGAATAATAAGTAACAATATCTAACCTTCTCTATAAATTATTTGGACCATTTAACAGGCCGTCCCCATTAGGCTAAAGTTCATGATAATCTATTATATAAGAGGGGGAAATCATGTCAAGAAACGACTAAAAAACATCTCGTCAAAGTAGAAATAACATATCAAACCAACAATTACACATACAACTGTGTCTCTTGTAACCAACCGATATAACCTGCGTACTCACCTGCTAACACCCAATAAACCTTCGTCACTTCTAACACGCACGCAAATAATAGGTGCCTCGCGATACGAAATCAGTGGGGTGTGATTATCAGGTAAAGATTATTAGGCCGACCAGTTTACAGTTTATAAGCCGCGTACCTGTTCTCTGGGTAGGCTTAATTTGGCTACGGCAGAAGTTTGTCTACAATTGTCATCACAATATCCTCATTCACCCACATAAACCTCTTCGTATACAACAAAGTCTGAGAGCAGAGCTAATTTACTTAAGCGCACGCCAAGTACAAACTTTCTTTTGGTGCAGTCCTCATGTTGTAGAAAACACACTTCTAATGGATTTAATAATGATGAGAGTTTTGCTAGTATAATTCGCTCAGCAGACATACGAAATTAATTAAGGATAGGAACTACGAAGAACTGTAACCAGCAAGAATTTTTCGCACAAAATTGCTCTACTTGATATCAGCGACACTCTTATCTAACATTCTTGGCACACAATAGGTGTCTTACGTCTAACCTATATGATACAACGGACTCAATAAGTTATTTGAAAAATAAAATCTTAAACAATGTACAAATCGAACAAGTATAAGGTACACTTATAAATATGTAAAAATAAGGTTATCTCTGTTTCTTTCTTAGTTAAATCACTCTACCTTCATTAATAAGTTTACTTAGAATACTGACAATGTATATAAAACTCTATGCTTCAAAGTAAGTTGTAAAGACTATGTAGGTAGAATTTATATAGTTCTTAGTTATTACCAAACTTAAATATTCATGACTTCGGATTCATTACTTCCAAAAATGATTAGAATTTACTTGAAACGTTAATCTGTGAAACGATCAATATTCTAGATCTTCATATTCCACGTCTCACCATTGTTTCTATACTCATCAAAATCATTGATAACTGTAGTATCAAACAGCAAACAAAAAAAAATCGCATTTATCATAAAAAACGTTGACAACTCCAAAGAAAATTCAAAAAATGCCCACCATAATACAAATCAAGCTATAAATCACAAACTAAACATTTCTTTTTAAAAGCTGAAATTGATATATATTGAAGCGCTCATTATTATAATAACACCCACTACAACCTTATATACATACATACTCCTAAAATTAATTTTAAAAATATATATATAAACACTACTCAATAAGAAATCGATAAGTAAACTATATCAGGGACTAAAAACTTGTGAAGTTATCATAAGGCCACTTATAATAGTCACGGCTTAATAATAAAATATATTGTAAAAGCGAGCGAATTATTTTTCTTAATTTTTTTATTATTGTTTATAAGAGTGGATCTGAATCATCCCTTCTTCAAAAATAAGTAGGGTATCAGTCACCCTGCTTTGAACACTTTATAATATATCATATATAACTGGTATTTACAGTGAGTTTAAGTTTTTAACTTATACTTACAAATATATATAAAAAATTATTTTGGCAACTATTATAAAAGAGGCTCTGTTAAGATTATATATATTTTCAAATCATTACCTGTCACTCAAGCCGCTCGAGATGAACTTATGATAAGCCTACCTTAGGTATATATGAGAAATTGACCACTATAATTTTTCCATACACAGATAATTACTCATTTGGGAGGTTGATGCGAGTTGCAGGAGAATTCTTAGTAGGACCCTAATATTGAATAAGAACTCACTTCGAGTTTCCCACACATGGCGTTTATAAAATGCCTTATTCATAAAAAACATTTTATTATAGATGCATCATTTACAGAATCTAGAATAGAGTAAAATATACCACAGAAAAATAAAACGGACGTTAACTAAAAATTATTTTAGTTTTCATTTTGATTTCAGTACACACTTCAATATATATAATAATTGGAAATATCATCATGCATAGATATTTGAATATCTGTGGGAATCCTTATAAAAGCAGTCGACATATAATTTTTGATGAGATGGAAAAAAGTCAGGCTCTCCCTAAGTAATTCTAACTAAACAAGAAGGGGAGAGAACCCACCTCATTTAAACCTTTATGTGAACACGAATCTAAGTCGCAGAAGAGAGAAAGTTGCAGTCGAGGGAGAAACGATATTCTCCCCCAAGCCACGAGACACACGCACCTCCTCGGCATATTCAATAACCCCAAAATCACAGCAATCAGCAGAAAATAATGAATCTTTATGTGTTCACATGAGTAACCAAGCCTTTCTTCAATCACTGAACCAACACACTCCAGGGCCGAAACGTCGCTAGAGGCGGTCAAAAGGGGGCGACGGGATGTTCATAGAACTTATATTGCGCATCTTCAAGCGCTGCACGCACATAATTCTGGAATATGTTGCCTAGTCAAAAATATATTCATGTACGACGAAGAATAATTAACAATTACGTTGGCAATCATTTACATAGTAAATTGAGATAGCGACATAAAAAGTTAGTCTACAAGTAAGTTATCTGAAGGTCTTGACCAGATCATCCCGAGGTTAATAGTCACAAAGGGTATATGGACCCAGCTAAGAATGGCGACCAATCAACACAAGGCTCTTACTGAATCAAATTCCATTTTTAATTTAAGGCCCACGCGCACTTTGAAAAAAGGATGGAGCGATGTACTACATATGCTAAAGTCAAATATTCCCAGGTTTCTATATTCTGAATTGACAATTGCTCAAATGACGTTTTTGAACTAAAGTAAGATGTATATATAAATCTAGGAAATCCTCCGAAATAAAAATTATCCATTTGAGCCTTGGAGAATGGAGCATATTAAACCATGAAACTTGTACTGTATTAGAAATAGCTACACATGTAGCTACTTATTATATTTTCTAATAATATATAATATATATACTATAATATAATATATATTAATTATTATATATATATATAATATATATTTATATTTATATATATTTATATTATTAATATATTAAATATATATATATAATATGATTAAATAAATAATATAATATATATATATATATTATATCTATTAATATATTTAAAATAGTAATTATTGTATAGTATAGTATATTATATATATTAGGATGTACCGGAACCTCGAATTTTTTAAAAAGTCTCCACGCTGCTGGCCCGAACTAGCTTGAATAACTGTGGAACATATACCACAATTTTTCCAAATGTCGCTTTCAGTAAAAAATCAATAAGTAATTGATTTCGTCCGAGAGTATTATTTATCAGTTCCGGCCCCTTAAAGTATTTATCTATGCGATTAAAAATAATATAGAGGAAAATTACTCAAGTAATGTTGATACAATCTTCATGAAGGAAATATGACCTTGACTCCTATTCGGTATATTTCGACAAACTTTAAATATGAAAACAATATTTTCCAAAATCCTAACAAAACCATACAGTTATCGAATTTAAATTTGCGGGTACGAGTACCCCTGGTTGGTACCTCGGCAAGGACGGTTGAGGGTACTTGAAAATAATATTGTGAATAGGGGAAAACACCAATTGAAATTATTATGAGCCATGTTCAAAGACCTTGTATATCAGATGGACAACGAGTGATTATAAACTATAGTTTTTAATATCAATCCAGATAATTAGTTCGGCTCTCACACCACCATGGTGATCTCCCTATTTATTAGGGGTATAATATATATATTAGATAAATATGTGAATAGGTTTAGACTTGCTATTTTATACAAAACTAGGAGTCATACTCCTAAAAAAAGAGATTTTAATATAAAATTAGTTATATTAAATCTAATAATAGGAGATCGCCGTTTGACCATACGAGAGATTGTCAGAAAGTTCTTAATTATACTATAATAGAAAACCTCGATGACATTGATAACTACTTTGAAAAAATAAACTCCAAACATTTTGCAGTGAAGGGTATAATGTATTATTCCGAGTCCGGGTAGATTGGCTCTGTAGTTTACGGAAATATTGGATTGGATTCTTCGCATTGTAGATCTAAACATCAAATAGAAGCAGGAGTAAAGAAAAATAGTTATATAATACTTATCATGGGTCGTCGTGGCGTCGTAGCCTCGGCTTGAGACAGTGTTTTGTCCCATAGAGTTCATAGTTGCATGTTTGGTTTCTGTTGCTGTTCAAAGGAGGCATAATGGCCCTCTGTCAAAATTCGCCATCTCTGGTTTATCCAAAAATTTTAAAAATTTAAATAATATTCCATAATTTTCTTACTTAAAAATGAACTTATTTCAATTTTGAAATGTTGTGGTGTAGAAAAATAAGTTGCTCTCCCTATTGTGGAGTTAAACGTGATCTCTTATCCTCAAACATGTTACCTGCTTCTGAAAAAAGCCTCTCAGAATAAACTGATTAAGCTGGGCTGGCAAGCATTCTTTTAGCTACCAATTTAATAAAAGGGTATTTTTCTTGATTGTTGCAATAATTTTCGTTTTCAACTGGAACTTTTCCCAAGGTTCCAGAAAGTTCCAGTACATCCTAATATATATATATATATATATATATATATTATATATATATATATATTATATATATATATATATATATATATATAATATATAATTAATACTATATATATAATATATATATATATATATATATATATTATATATATATATATAAATTATTATTATATTATATTATATATATATATAATATATATATATATATATATACTATATATATATATATATATATATAATACTCCATAAGGTAATAATATATATAAAGTATATATATATTATCGGTATATAATATATATATATAATATTATAATATATATATATATATATAATTAATATATATATAATATATATATATATTATATAATATATATATATTTATATTATATATATATATATAAATATTATAGAATATATATATATATATATATAATATATTATATAAAATATATATATAAATATATATATAATAATATATAGTATATATATATATATATACTAATATATATATATAAGATATATATTATATATATATAATATACAGGTTATTATATTATACTAATATATATATATAATTATATATATATATATATATATACATATATATATATATATTAAATATATATATATATATATATATAATAGTATATATTATATATATATTATATATATATTATATAATATATTATTTTGACCAGGGATTTAAATGTAAGGTTTTTAGGTTTACAGATACCAAAGTACTTGATAAACTTCTTGGGTGGGTAGATAAATGACAAATTAATTTTAATAGTAAAGTGTGTAAGGTTCTTCATATAGGTTACTGAAATAAAAGATTAGACTATAGTGAAGGATTGAGTGGCGGTCGTTGAGTCTCGATGGATCAAGAAAAAAGATTTGGGATAAATATAGTAGTAATTAAATAATATGAAGCTCCTATCTTCCTCATCAGCAAGTAATGGACGCTAATAAAGAGGCTAGTTATAATAAACTAATAAACCACAATGTTAATTACAGGAGAGCAATGAGGTTATAAGGAAGCTGTATAATAGCTATGTTAAGGCCAGTATTAGGATTGTGAGATGTTGCACACAAGTTTGAAATCCTAATTTAAGAAAAGACAGACATGCTGGACATAGTGAACATAGAGCAACTAAGATGATTTCTGGCTTTGAGGGTAAGGGCTATGATGAGAGGCTGAAGGATTTGTGAATGTTGTCTGTAAAAATGCGTTTTCTTAAAGGGGACATTATACAAGTCTACAAAATATTAACATCTCTTGATAATACTGAAACCAATAAATTCTTTATAGTAGACCAATAAGGAGACCAGGGGGCACTAAGAAAATTGGAAAGAAGGCATGCCATGTTGGCATAAGAAAACACATTAAGTTATGGGGTTATTCAATTTTGAAATGGCTTGCCACAGGAGGTTGTTGAGTATGACTAACTTGCAGCATTTAAGAGGGGATTGGAGAGGTAAATAGATGGTTTTGGCATCATATACTGTATTATAACTAAGCCAAATTGGTGGGTATTTATTTATTAGTTATTAAGGATAAACTGCATGTTATAACTACGACAATATACTTATTTAAGCTAGTTGTGTGGTTAGCATGTACCTTAACTATAGTTTTGGCTTTTAGTAGTAGCCTAGTTGGTGTATATATTAGCCTTTACTTTGTGTAAGATATTGACAAGCCCTATGATGCTGTATGGGTATTGTATGAGCATTTGTTGGGTGATCAGACCTATCCTAAGTTTGACTGAGACAGTCTTGATAGGCCCTTATGTCTTCTTACTGTCTATTTATTTTGTTTTCTACCTTATCAAAGCTTTGCTGAAATCTTAAATATCATCAACTGTACCTCCCTGCTCAAAGTAGTCAGTTTATCTCCATGAATTCTATAGGGGTTTGTCTGACATGGTCAGCCCTTTCCAAAATCATGTTGGGAGTCATTTTTTCCGACAAATATTAACATTGTTTGTGGACGCAGTACATGCAGTATCTTCAGTCTCTTCACCCAAGTGAGTCCTCTCATAATGTATGACTCTTACTATTTAAGGGTTTGAAATTACCTATCTAACACTGTGTATAGAAAGTTAAGAGAATGTATCACATGTATTTTATGTAAAAGTATTTCATGGTATCTGATCTTAATTACTATTTCTAATTTTCTAGAACATTCGTTTAGTAGTTTATAATACTATCACCAGTCTGTGAATTCACCACAGGACCATCCAGCATCTCTGAGGCCAAACTGTAAAGTGAGTCTCATGTTTTATATCAAAATGTTCACAAACTGCAAAGAGGCGCTCCGTATATGCTCGAATATCAGTTTGTGCGTGTTAAAACCCCTCACCTTCTTGAATAAATGACATGCCGCTATTATAAGCTTACTACTTCTTAGGCTTCTAAACAGTAAAATTTCTTTGTAACATACGATCGCTTTTATAATCTTAGTTTCTGGCTTTTATCGTAATATTGTTGTGCAAAGTGTTTGAATTAAATACAATACATGAATAGTTAATTATCGGGACCATTGGCATCAAAGATAATCAGGTTTTTTGTCATCTGATATCCAGGGCGAATATTAGGAGCATGTAGAGAACTCAGAGGGAAGTCGTGTAAATTTTTCGCTCTGCTTCACCCATTGAAATTGTTTATCAAACAATTTTGTGTAGCTTAGTATACCATACTTGATAATTGCTCGCATATTGGTGGAAGTTGGCAGGTATAGTAGGTCATGAAAAAGTCGTCGACATCATCATTACTACACCTCCGACTATGGGACGCTAATCTGCCGAATCACACACACTGAGGCATTGACTAGAATATATAAGGACGGAGGTACAGCACTTGTGGAAACATTTTACCAAACAGATTTTACTTAGCATGAGAAAGCTTTAGAGACACAGAAGTCATGCATCGATTGATTGACTTGATCAATTGTAAAGAAAATGCTCAATTCTAGTTACGTAATAGGGTATTTAATTTTTGAAATGGTCTGCAAAAAGTGACTGTGGAGGTCTCAGAATTAAAAGTGTGTTATTTTTCGGATGATTGGTTATTGGATCTCTACTACTACCACAGAGAAAAGTCTACTTGGATTTGTAATATGCACTCTCTTACATCTTAAGAGAAGATAGAAGATTGGTGGTGTGTTCACATGTATGAGAACATGGTCTATGTATCATATAGGGAACAAAAAGATATTCTTCCAAAGTGTGTTCAATGACTCTGACTGCAATTGGTGAGTTGGTTTCCATTTTCCAGTTAGTGGGTTAAATGTTGGAGTTAACGCTTAAACAACGTGTTTCCACTCACGCATGGCGTGTGTGTGCTTTTCAAATGGACTGCCAATGGACTACGGTATAACTAGATTGTTGATGAGCGTGTGATGAGTAAGGTAGTGGTTGTCTCAAAAATCCAAGACAGTTCTATCTTTGAGTTATGTTAGACTTTTAACTTACCTGAATGAAATGTAGCTAAACCAATAATATCGAGACAAACCTTTGCTTGGCGTGACTAAGTGGTGGTTATTTAGACTCCTGGGTAAGACTATTGTATTTAGCTTAGATGTATTCGTGTAATTTGGCTTATATTTTGCATGTGCCATGTTCTGTGCTCAGTTTGATGCTAACGCTACATATTATATCTGCTGTTAAATACAGTTTTTTTAGCTGTCCGCGCACAGTGCTTGGAGTTCCAGGTTCCCAAGACATGGTGGGTCTTTTTCTAACTGTCTCCTTATATTATCTATGCCCTTTCTTCCTGGTTTCCTATTTTGGGACGTTAGCCAGATTGTCCTGCTGTCATTATTTTGTTTGTGCGAGACGGTCAAACCATAGAGTGATTTAATATCTAGGGAACACTCACATAGTAAAAAGAGAGCAAATGGAGCCACTGAGGGAACCTTATTATGACGCCAATATATCTGATTATAAATTGAACACAAGAGAGATATCGCTATGAACCATTGCTGATGGTGATTATGTGAAGGCCTTTTTACACGCTCAAAGTATAGGAATATAGTAATGAGTAAAAGATTTTCCGAAGAAGATATAATAACAATCATTTCTTGATACCCTCCCACTACACTATAATTAAATAGCTTTGGTTTATAGATTATGTGTCACAACATGAATAATTATGTAGTATGGATAGGCACGTCTGTGCAAAATCGACTTGATGCTGGTGGACTACTCAGATCTTAATTTAATGCCTGCTACTCTATACTCGTTCAGACTTATATATCTATGTAGGGTATAATATGAGAGTGAGTACAGCTGCAAAGTGAACGAAAAAAGAAATACTATATAAGAAAAAAAAGCATTTGAGATGTTTGTAGTGATAGAAATAGCCACACAAATTAACTGACGAGTTCAATGCCATTCTCCGTAGGATAACTGTCTCGTGGTTGCATACAAATCTCAGAAATGAGGCCTAGTTTAGAATAAATTTGGTACTAATTAGAGCGACAATATTGTATACAGTGGTGAAATGACATAATTTTCAGCATACCGCACTGATAAGCACCACCAGAATTTTCTGATTAGGAAAACAAGAAAGCCTATGAACATTTCTAAAAAGAGTCATGAAAAGTTCAGCCAAAAGATAAGTGAATTTATTTCAGTCAAGAGTGTGACAAAAACGGAAAAGTGCTCGACATAAAAATACAAGACTGTAATCATTTGTGCACCTTATATATTGTGGAACTTAAACAAATGAATGAAGGGATGTACAGTATGTCAGCAAATAATTATAGAAAAGTTGCACTATTTAACATTTCACCTAAGAAATTTCGGTTCTCAACCTAGGCTGATACTCGTGTGATCATTTTAAAGAAACAACTTACTGGTTTCCTTTTATTTCATTTGCTTATTACTCTAACCATGTATTCTTTAATTTAAAGGGAAGTTATGTAGCAGTATAGTATATATTATCATTATAGTATAGTTTTTAATTCGAATGTTTAGTTCAAGATCTAAACTTTAAATTTATTATATAAGGACGTTTATACCAGTGAGCAAATAAGTGGTAGATTAATATTACATATATATAAATTAGATTAGGTAATATAATTATATTCCTATAGTATTAGTTGTGAAGTATATATACTATGATGAGAAGGATATAATTATCCAGAGCGTGACTTATATTATTATAGCACGGATGTGTATAACTTAGCATCTACGGGTATCAATGTACTGAACAATGAGTGATATACTTTTAATCTGAATTACATCTATGTTCTTTAGAATATAATATTAATTATAATTAAAACTCATCCTTTTAATAATCAAATTGATGTTGTGATGTTTTAATTACTTTATTTAATAGTTAAGTTCAGTTGTTGGGTTTCTCGAGTCTGAATTTATCATGGTGTACAGCCTTCCAGGCATAACGATTGGTATCTTATCCTGACTTCGTACTACGAAAGCACGTATATTTGATAATTATTGTTTTTTAAATAATTTTGTAAATATCTAGCCTTTAGGCCCTAATAAGTTCACAGTTAAATATATGCACACAAAATATTTAAATAAATAATGAAATGGGATACAAAAATTAATATAAATAATTCGAGTTAGTATAAGTTAAAAGTTATATTTATACATATTATTAGAAATAAATACGTACGAGTCAGAGCCGGTACTGACCGTATGAGAGGGTTGAAATATGCGATGACTCTCACATTTAGAGAAAAGAGTCTTGAAAAGTCGAACTATTTACAATGAAACAACATGAGTATAATAAAATCGTTGGGAGTCGCTACTTGCACTAGAGGTGCATGATAAGATTTTCTTTTTATTATTTTTGCAATATATATTATTTGTCATGAACTCTTCTAGCTTATATTTTCAATTATACATTATTATATTTACTAAGATGCAATTGTTATTGAAACCCTTATTACCCTAAGTATATTAGCGAAATTTACTTAATTTAAATAGATAATAATTAATACATAAAATTATAAAAATAATATATATTATAGGTATATAGGTTCCGTAATATCTAACCTACTTACTCTCCGCTACCAAAAATTTTACACTTTTTTTGAATTTAGTTATTTTTTATTTAATAATATTCAAAATCCCTCGCTATAGTAATTTCACTTTAATTGAATAAATAACTTTTTATTATATATTTAAAATATTAATATATTATAATAAAATAAATATCAATAATATAATACGTATAAAATACGAAAAACTAATGTAGTTAGGTCCGAGTCAACCCTAATCTCAATCAATATATCTCACTCAGTAATTATATAACTATACCGGTAGTGCGGGTAGATGAATATATCGGACCATATAGTTTATAGCAGTACGCCTCAAGTTTATTGCCACTTAAATAACTGTTTATGGATCAAATTAAAATTTATACTTCCCTAAGTTTATAGACAACATCTGGAAAAATAAATATTAATTTAAAAATATTGATTACTAACAATTTTTTATTTATATATATTAACTCGAATAAAGTTTAAAATAAAACTTCATTTTTTCAAAAAAGTGAAAATTCTATTTGAAGTAAATATTTTGCAATTGAGTAATTTTCTTACCATTTTTTTAAAAATATATTAAAACTTATTTAATAGATAAATTAATATAACTATGATCATAAATAAAACTGTACGTGACTGACCGTGCATAGTGGCTAATTAAATGAGTATATAGCGACAATGTTAAATGAACAACACTTACTTTTTTTTTCTTTTCTTTTTATTATTTATAATTTATGAAGTGTGAGATATATATATCCGTCACCCATCTTAAAGATAGGTGGATGACTATATATATATATATTTACCTCACGTTATATCACCCGCCCTAGACGCTATAATGTGTATTAACAATACTATCTAAAAGCTATCATTTATATATTACATTGCTCACGATTTATATGTTTTATACTCCTCATTCATATATATATATATATATAATATATACCTATAGTATATATATTATAATATATATTATAAATATATATATATATATATATTATATATATAATATATATATATATTTATTACTTACCTCAATATATGCTTATTATATAGTTTAGGTAAATCTGACTAAATATCAATATTTATTTATCCATAAGCTCACTTGATAAATTCCAATATAGATTCATTTATTGAAGGAATATAACAATGGTATAATATGACTGATTGTGATGCGTAAGTCCATTTAAAAAATATATCACACTAAAAAAATATTAAATAATAATAATACTTTACTTAAAAATTTGATACTTTAAACAAATATTTTTATTAGCTACTTTTATTTATATAACTTATCCCTTGCTGTAATCCTATGGTACCTCTTAGTAAATAATATAAGGTAGTATATATTTATAAAACTCCAAAGTGAACACTTATATTTAACAATCAATTGTGTACACACAGACTCCCAGTAAAGGTCAAATGACATTTAAATTTTTAAGCAAAAATCCTGATCACGAATCAATATCAATTGCGAAAACCCCGTCAAGAAATTTCATGTTTATCAAGTTTAAATACAAAGAATAAAACAAAAAGTATAAATAAAATATTTCTTACTATAGCAAAACATTTATATACTTAAAAATAATTAAATGAAAATTTTTGAAAGAGTTTCAGAACTTAAAAGATATTAAACTAAACTTTCATTTGAATAAATAAGCTCTTAAGGTTAAAATGACATGTACACTATATGTAAGTCCACGAATTCTCATTTTCAGAGAGTGAAAAGTAAGTATAAATGTGACATTTGTACTTCAGAAAATTATTTTGATAATCGTTAAAGTAATTTGGTCCTTCCCATATATAGTTTACAGTCTGTTCTTAAATATTCTGGTTATCAACTTTATCTACTCGTATAACGGTGGCGAGTATAATTGTAAAGAGGAGATAATATTTATTGTGCTTTGAGTTTTTTCATAATATAACCAAAAATTATTATATATATCACTCTTATGGTGGTTTTAAGGGTATTCAACCAAATGAAGGATATTGATTTCTCTACTTGTTCTTCTACTGGTGTCAAAGTAAAATGCAAACTAAATAAATAATATATTTGTGTTAAATAATTTTCTTGAACTACTGTTAAATTTCAGTAAATAGAGTACCAATATTATACCTCACTTTTTATGGTTACGATAGATCATCTCACTTACAGTCAGAAAGAACTGATTTATTCTTTTCATCATATTAACCTTATCACTATTTTCAATTTGGAGATGTTTATAGCTTGACTAATAGTGAATGACTCACTCTTATAGATTTTCTTTTAAAATTAACATATTTCAATATTTAGGTATTTAGCGCATAGCTGAAAAATGAATGAGGTAAAGAACTTTCAGCTTTCACTATGTTTTAATATCCGCCTACTATATTTTGTGGATATTTATCACGAGTGTCATTGGGGAGTACTCTAGAGCCTAAATTTTACTTTGTAGCAGTTCCGTTGTTAGTGACCCTCAACCGGACCATATTTTTTACTGATCATTGTATGTTTGAAAAATCATGATCTCGACAGAATATCGCAGCTATACAGAAGGTATAGTAGAGAAGTTAGGAAACATACACACACTCATAATATTTATAGTACAACCCAAAAATAGCAATTTCAAAAAGCAGTGATGATATAACACATATAGTTAGTCACACAGTAATGTTCAATGAACTGGCTATAAGTAGGTGTTGTGATTTATAGTAAGTGTTCTTACTGATTTAATTAATAGTGTCCTCTTACATACGATTGAGTTTGTATAATATTATTATAATGATCCTCAATACTAGAACTCGAGTACTGAAGGAAACATTATTGGTGTTTTGGGTTTTGATTTCTCACTATGTCATATTTTTAATAAGAGACGTAATAAAAGGTGTAAAGTGGGCAGTAAGGCTGGGCTTTCAAATCAGTATAAAATACGTAATATATCCTTAACCTATTTTCAAATATAACATAACATATATATTCTCAGTAATACACCAGGAACGCTCAAAGTATAAAGGATTTTCCTTTTATTACTACGCTCATATTTATAAATCTAAGTCAAACATTTTCCTTTCGATTTAGTTGCACAATTCTCTGCAAAGATATAGGGTAATATCTTTTTGTTTAAATAATAATGAAAATCTTTAGTTAGCATATCAAAAGTTGACATGGACCTCGTGTTTCAATTTAAAATATTACCCAATTAATTATATTAATGCTGTGTATTCAGTATATTCAAGAATTGCAACATGACGTTACATCCCTTATAAGCTTGGCCCTTTGCGGTTGTATCATAACTGAAATGTGTGAAAATAAAAGGATTGCTTCATGCAGGTAAATAAAATATCTTTTACAGACTTCGTGACATTAATTATGAATCGTAATGGGATAGTTGCAACTTACGATAAGCATGGGGTACTAAAAGTTCTAATATAATATCGTGATTTTAAGCCATAATAAGCAATTCTCTTGCTCACTATCCAGTCTATTATAGTGACAAGCTTATACATGTTGTACTATACTTTCATTTTCTCATACTTTATGCCTGTTATCAAAATGACTCTCTCAATATTATATATATATATGACATTTAGAAAAATAATTGTTCTATTTATATGTGCCTTCTCTTTATTATGAATTATAACTCTGGAAAAATATGCTACCCAAATGCATCTTCATACCACCGCCCCACTCACTTTCGACCCTGATATTTTATTAATCATCTCTAGGATAAAATAAATTTCTTAAAAATATTCCATCTTTTTTAAGAAAGATTAGATCAAACTTTACATTTTTCCCTTACCATATATTTTGACCATACTTTCGTCACATTACTCTATTGTATTTTATTAAAACGTCTCTTCACCACTTATCGGCGATATTCGAAAAAAGTCCGATACCAACAATTCTAACTCCGAATATTCCGGTATATTTATCTTGAGTGTGAACCCTACGTGCGTTGTGGTTGAAAAAAATGTAATATTACACCGTTCATACAAAATCATAGTTCATCCCATACTATCTTCCGGTAGCAACAGTTACCCTTCACCTTTACTTTATACACATTCTCATATATTTTTATCTCTCAACCACTAATTCTATATATATAATTTAATAGTCTCAATATCTACTTATTATTATATATATTCCATCCTCATTTTTAATACGTAATTATACTTGTCCATCCATTCAAAATAAATATAGTTATAATAAATATATATTAAATTCAACAATTCAATGATTTTTTATATTAAATTTTATAATTATTTCTATTGATATTTCTCTTAAATTTTCTATTTCTTTGTCTATCTAATTATTATAGACTTAGAATATAAAAAAATGCTATATGTATAAGCTAGAAAACTTATATGTCTCTATATAATAAAGTATAAATTCGCACTTGCAAGTCACCCCTTAAATGCTATATGGTATATAATTTAAACTACTACCCATTTCATTCTTACTCGATTTCACCTACCTTGATTTGCCCCAAGCCTGACAATGTAGGCGGTGACCAAATGGGGCCACCATATAACCCCTATCAATCCGGCGGCGTAAATTTACGAATGAACAACTCTCAACGTTTTATAAAGACATTTACATAATATAAAGTAACTTGTGGTGCGGGATTTCGCTGACGCCTAAGTTTCCTCACATTTCTATTCAATTTCTTTTAATTTCATATAAGCAAAATAAGTCAAATATACTAGTATAATGAAACTTATTGCTAATGTTATTAAAGATTGTACTAGACTTCTTAACAGTAATAATATCTATACATTTGAAGTTTGATAAAATGAGATAAATTATTTATCTAACTAAATCAAATAAAAATTAATATAAATATCTAGACGGATTAGTATTAAATAACGTGATTTTTTTTATGATAAATTAATATATATATAATATGATATAATAACTCATTCTTATTTTTTTTTAATAGTACATATTAAGCCTCTTATTGCTCAGCTTTCCTTGGTCTATGTTGTAAATAATATTGTGAGAGGTTATATTTGACAGTTTAAAAATTTGAAAGTTTATAATCCGTGGTCTATTATATATAAAATATTATATATATAAATATATTACAAGTAAATTTTTGTAGAAGTTGCGCATTTTAATTTTTGTTATATGCCCTAATAAAATAATAGGTTCATCACCTATAAATGTTGATTATTTATCAGAGGACAATCTTATATATAGTAAGAAGTCAAACAATTCGTTTGATTCTTAGTTATGAGTAGATAGAAAAAAAATATATTTAAAACTACAGGTTTACTATATCATATCCACTAGTGAAATTAATTATATAAAGTTTCATGTGAATAGTGGTTAATATTCTCAAGCTAAGCCACTACTATGAAGATTTGGATCTAAGAAAAGTAAAAGTGCAATAACAGTTTAATCTGCATTAGTAAGTTCTAGAGAATTATAATTATTGTATTTTTTGTAATATATATATAATAGTTATTCACTTAATGATAATTATTACATTTTAGCATAAGTGATAATCAGGGACTCCTGTCACTGATGCTGTAATCATTTCTATTAATTCGAAGTCCAACCTGTTAGCAGCATGATATTGGGATCTTAATAAGCGTTTACTGTTTTTGTTATTTTGTTGCTATTATATCGTATAATCGTTAATGGATTTCATGCTTGTTTGCTAAGTTTTGGACAAATGTCTTACTACGAGAGAAAAAAGGCGACAAAAAGACATATAGAGTTCATTTCTCACTATGCCACAATTAACGTTAAGAATGTATCTTCATTAATACTCTGCGAGTGACATAAGCTTGACTGTTAACTTTCCCGTTGCTTAGTTAAATTTTTTTTACCCGAATAATTTAAGCACCGTTTCACCGAAAAATGATAAACGAAATAATCATATTTAAATACGATGGTCGAGCGTTATCGCTAATTTACTCTAACATTTACTATGCCTTTGAGTGTGGGTTAATAGTTATATTTCTCAAATAAATAAATTCAGCTTTTATAAACCTACTATTTGTGCATGATGTTGTTTATTATTGTCTCTCGTTTCACTTTATATATTTTTGATCCATTATTTGTTAATTAAATCATGATATTTTTATCTTTTGTTTATTCCAAAACCACGTGCTCACCAAGTCTTCATACAGGACTTGTTTTTCCATATTGTGTGTTTATAAACACAATTAAATACTGTCTACCCACTCACAGCAACAGTATCAATCTACTTTTATGCTCTCTATGGTTTGTATTTATTAATAATATGTGGTATTTCATCACTTAGTTTATAAAATGTTTGAAGGAATTCTAGAATAATTCCAACTTGGCAACTTAATCCTATGTAACTATATAGTGCCACGAGCCAAAATTTTTCTCAAGCTAGACCAGAAGTGTTTTATCAGCTTTTTTGGTAGAGGTATAAAAAAGTATGTTCTGTATTATCATTATGGTTGGCAAGCCTATTTACATCATTACATACATTCACAATTAGTTGGACAAATACTTACATGTAGAAATTTGTTCATTCATCTTTACGTGGATGAATTTAAAAAAATAGTCTTTTTTTTATTAAATTTGATAGAAGAACCTTACATATCTATAGCCATAGAAGACACAGGTAGTATATGAGAGGGTATCACCGCTTCTAGCATTTAAGTTTTTAAAAGCAAATTACATTTCAAGTTGTGGCATATTACGAAAAAGTTATAACTACACACTAGAGGAAGATTTAGGTTAACTTGTATCATTGTATACAAGGGACATATGATTTTTTGTATCATTTAATAAATCTTTTAAACTTTATTGTCATAACTCTTTTTTTCACAGTATTTTTTTCAGTTCACCAAACTTAAACGAAGCCATTTGGATGAAATTTTCTTCTTAAATTTTATATATACCTTTCGTATTTGGTCTCTGTATATTATTTGATCTCTTTGAGTATGTTCTTTTTATAATATTTATATGGGCAGCTCTATCAATATTTGTTCAAACATTTTTGTAATGATATATAGTATTTACATAAATGTAATTACTTACATGATGATTATTTATATATTATATGCATTGTGGTGCACTGTACTTTGAGAAATCAGACTATGTTCTTTCATAAATTCTCCACTAAAATTGCTTTTAATTTTATACAGTAAAAATCCTTACCTATAATTCCACTGTCCAGCATTATTTACTACTATGAGGAATATAATATCTCAAGTCCCTAAATTTATAATTTGACCACTCTAAATTCCGAGTACATTAAACATTATGATCTTACAAGTCTTAATATATGAGAAGAATAAATAATTCATATTCAAGTCTCTTTTAGTTAAGGACAATCACCATCCAAATAATATTTTGTAAATTATAATTTCACAAGGTATTATAGGAATGAGCTTATATCACTTAGCAAAGTAGAGTTTGTTAATTGTGCTTATTCATATTTATCTCACTCACTAGCCAACAGGAATCTGGTGATTTCGTTAATTAGTCTATATGTGTGATGTTGTACACTAAATTGCTCCGTATTTCTGAGCTAGAAAAAAAAGCAGATCTAGTTTTTCATATTGGTTCGGTCTGATAAGAAATGTATATAATAGGATCTTGGATATTTTGGAGTGCCTTTGTAAACAGGATCTTTATGCTAGTGGTGGACATATTTTCCAATAATGTTTTTACTTATTACACTATTTAGTATGTAGCAAGCAGGTGTGGTGGATTGTGAAATTAGTGAATAATAGAATAAGAGATTAATACTTTCATTCGAGGCAGTAAATTGTAAATATTGAGGTAGGTTTTTTTGATACAGAAAATCTCAAAGGAGTTAAAGTCGTATGTTAATCATTAACTGATAGAATAAGGCTCTTAGTCCAATTAATCGATACAACCTCACGCTATCTCACGAGAGAACTATTAAGAGTAACGGGTGAGAGCGCTGTAGTACAAGGACAATTTATATACTGAACCTCAAGAGATTTAATTCTCATAAGTGAAAACATATAGTTTTGTACGATAGGAACAATCTCGAGGTGAACAATATTCTGGATGCAAGATGAAGGGGAAGCCTTTGTTACGTAGCGCAAGAGAAGTTATGTGATGTGCTAAGTAGGAAGTTAAAGAATGTCAATAGTGGAGTGGTAGAATGAAAAGGTCTTTGATGTAAGTGGTTTAAAGTAAAAAAAAAATGGCGTGGCTGAATGATGCTAAAAGCGTCTCTCTAATTGAATAATGAGATTTAGAAAGTAAAGTGTATGGAAATATATTAAGGAGGAAAAATGAAAGACAAAACGTTGTATTCATATGAGGAAAAATGGAGGTAAATGAAGGGTGAAAGCAGTGAATGGTGAGACAAAGTGACCACAAGGGAATATTGTAAGGTCTCACTGTTTTTTGAAAAGAGCTCATCGGTTAAACACTAATATCAATTATAAGGAAGAGAAGCATTTATATAACAAAAAACCACAGATTGCAGTTATAGAGAAGTACTAATATATGGGGTTTGAAACTCAGAAAAGAGTTTGGTTGAATAGTGTGTCCTAGTGTTTAGGAAAGATTTTCTGAGTTCTGTCATAACGCTACTCACGCAAAATCGCAAAAATCTACTGTCTTACACTCGCAAAAAAGAAAAAAAAAAAGAAGAAAAAAAGAAAAAAAAATAAATCGAGATTAAGTATCAAAGATCATACAGTGTCTAAAACACACAATTATACCAATCACGTTCAATCGGACAAGAGGATGAACTTGGAACAACCTCTGAATGAACAATGAATCAGAGTAAGAAAGTAGGTAATAGTAGACGAAAAAAATACGAAAGACGTAACAGCATGAATAAGTAATATTTATGTCTGTACGATGATCGTCTACATCGCCCACATCTTTCTCCTATTCTCTTTTCTAATGCATCTCTAACTCCACAATTATGAAGGTACATATAGGATGAACTCGCCAGAAATATCAAAAATGAATGTAAACTTGGTCCATACGGGTGCAATACATCTGTGCATATTATGTGTGTTTGAATTTTAAGATTTCCCGGACTTTTTTTGGAATTTTGCTGACTTTCAGATATCTTAGATAACGCTCCCTAAGAACCTTGCAAGTGATGATTTTTCTTCACTGTGTGAACTTTGCCAGAAAGTGTGTTTGTGGACTGAAACAGAAATTAGTTTGGCATTACATAACTGTAGTAAGCGGATTCTTATTCAAGCGCAGTATAAGCACAAATGATCGAGCACAGAGAAACGAAAATGATGTCTAAAATTAAAAGACGAGAAGAAAAATACCTAAAATCAATTCTATAGCGAAATTTATGTACAATACATTAGAGATTAGCAAATCGAGAGATACTCTAAGATAGAAAATTAGTTCCCAGTCACAACATGATTAGTGGACTTGCTACTTATCATAATGTGATTTCTATCGCACAAAGTCGCAATGAATACGGTGTTAATTGAGGAACTAATTTCTTTATTTCTATTCTAACGTGTGTGTGAAATCTATATCAATAAGTGTGGCAGGTGGTCTAAAGTTTGCCGCATACACTCTAAACCAAGACACTTATCGGTGGTATTTTGTTTGGTCTGATTGGTTTTTCCGAATGGAAAAAAAGAGTGCTCAACCTTTCTCACGTAATTTTCTAGCGGTGCTTTAGACACCGGTATTATGCTCGCCGCATAAGAACGTTAGTTTGCTCAAAATTTATGTTTAACTTGAGTTTACCTCTCCTGATATAAAACAGTTTGATTAACGACCTTAAAAACGTGTTAACTACGAGTATGATGTTACTAAAAGCATATAACGCGCTGTATAGTTATGCTAAAAGTGTTACAAACAAATTGGAATCAGCTTCATACTTGAGAGTGATCTTCTGACTATTTGTTATTGTAATATGCTTTAAAAAGAAAAAACTTTACCATCGCTCGAATGAGCAAGTTTTCTCTGATATATTTTTTGTGAAACTGACAACTCAAATGTGTCAGTTTATTTAAGGATTAAAGAAGCATTCCCCATAACTTGAGGTCACACATCGTTTACAAATATAAATGTGCCAACTGTAACATCGACTATGTAAGTCAAACCTTCCTACAACTAAAGATGCGAGCCTTCAAACGCATGGGCATTTCCTTTCGAACTAATCTCCCCAACTCCAACAGAGGAAATTTAATCTGCAAGATCACTATGGACCTCATAGGCACCGAATATCTCTTCAAAAATTCTCCATTCATCAAATGAAGAACTTAAAAATTTGGAATCTTTTTATATAAAAAAAACTTAAACCTACACTTAATATCCATAAGACTTCTTTGGCACTTCTGATTGCCTGCACTAATTGCCTGAATTTCGTGCAAAAACAAACACGATTCTCACGAAGATTACTTGTTTTGCACTTGCAACATTGAAAATCAGCTGTTGTGATGGAGACTGGAGATTTCGGATAACAGGAAATAAAACTAATAACAAATGGTTTATATTACAAAAAATTGATGAACTATTGTGATGGAGTTTTCGTAACGTGCTAAATTTCGCAATCGCAGGAAATAGCAACCTTATAAAATCAAGGAAATTAGTTACGTTTGGTAAGCATTTTTTACGATTTTGCGGTTCAACAAAAACGTACGCAACTCGAGCATTTTTAATTCGTAAGCACAAATGCAAAAACGAAAACGCCTATATAAAACTTATAGTAGGTCAGATAGATAAGAAAAACTATCAGACAAATTGCGGATATATATATATATATATTATATATATATATATATATATATATATGTATCCATATTAAATATTTTAGGTTTTATATATATAATATATATATATATATATATATATATATATATATATATATATATATATATATATATATATATATATATATATATATATATATATACGGTATATTATATATATATATATATATATATATATATACGGTATATATATATATAATATAATATACATGAAAAATTGTTGGAAGTACTTAGTATATATATATATAATGAGTGACTCAATCACAGCAGTGTGAAAGTGTTAGATAATAAAGTGAAATTGGTTAGAGGATGTTTAGATTCTCAAAGGCACAGATATACGATTATGTATAGTTTTATAGGTACATTTGATATCATAATAAAAATCGTACTAGGAAAAAAATTCCCACTTCGCACTCTCAACCACTACTAACCTATAAAGACATTTGATAGACGAAATAACAATACAATACCAAAAATAATAATGCAATATTCTCATATAACATGTTCAAAAACACAAACCCCAAGCTCTAAATAGAACATCCACGTTGTAATTACCAAGTCCACCACCCTCACACGTGAAGAACAGAGGATAAAGTATGAACTGATTGGAAACAGACATACGAATGAACAGTATGACACAAGTCAGTAAAGAAGGAAGAAATAGATACCGTCAAATGAGTCTACTATAACTAGAAAGTGAATAACAGCAGACCTTATAAGTAGATTTATGGGATGGTCGCTCTCTCGCCCCTCCTTTCATTCATCTATTTTACCACCTATTAATACATACGTTCCATGTTACCAGCTATCAGCACTAAGTCATAGAGAGAGTGACAACATAAGAAAGACATTCACGGGTATATCTAAAAGCATGTAACTTGGCTCGCATGAGCCTCCTATTTTCCTAATGTTATTGAAATTGAAAGATTTACCCGGACTTTTTGGAATTTTCCTGACTTTTCATCATCATATTCGTTTGAGAAACGCTTCGCGTTGATATACCCTTGGTCCCTTCAGTGGATGAGTTATTTTCTCCCTTGAGCTTTCAGAAAGTGATGGAAACGCCTGAAAACAGGAATCTAAGTGCCATAAACACAACCTTGGCTGCTAAACCGATTTCTTTCCACACGTAACACAACATGACAATGACAATAAACGACAATGGTCTAAATTAAAAGCAAGCGTCACAAAATCACACTAATAACCCAATGTCATTTCTACCTCGACCTAATAAACACCGCTGTCGTCCTACTTATTTACAATTAATTGTGATTAATAGGAGATAAAACTAACAGCTAATTATCTCACGCTCCATGTAAATGTTTAGTCGACTCTCAGCTATTCCTCATACTTTGCCTATCGAGCAGGCCTTAACTCAACCTTTAATTTGAGTATACACCTATATCTTCTTTTCTTTTCTATTCTCCTCATTAATCATAAAGAGTATGTCATCGCTCTATACTGGAGCTCCTCTACACACAAGCCTTTGTTATTTGTTGCTTATTGAGCGAAGTTTTTCCATGTAAACTAAAATCACCTCTTCTCCGCTCGCTTACAATCTTTACTAGCTTTAGCTCCTCTCTACCCTCAAACGCTTCTATTTTTTAACCTTGTTTACTCGTCTCTCAAGATAAACACCTATTGTCGCCCTCAAAAACTACGCATACTGTTCCGTTAAAACTTTGTTATAGAGCTGTGTCTGAACTACATTGGACCCTCTTTCCAATTGTTCTTCACTTTTCAGATTTGAAATATCTTAAAAAAAACTTCGAAAAGTAGACAGTTTCTATATCTTTTTATTAACAACAACTCACATTGGCTCAGTTTCTTTAAGATAAAGATAAGCTATCCACAACCAAACTATAGAGGTCATCAGCATCGATTTACAAACATATCTAATAAAATGTGCGCCAACAGTAAACATCGACTATGTAAGTCAACCTTCCCCTCTACAACTTATAGACGCGACTTCAAAACGCCTGGCATATTCTCCTTCTGATGTGTAACTCCACAACTATCTTCAAACCAAGAGAAATTTATATGCTGCCAAGACGATCATCCATATGACTCTCATATGCACCCGCCAAATATAATCTCTTCAAAAAATTCTCCCCATTCTTCAAAATGCTTCTACAAGTGAAGAACTTAAAAATATCAATATGGATATTCTTTTTATATATAATACTAAACTAAACTATTAATACCTTCACACACCTGTCAACTATACATAAAGACTAACTCTCTGTCTACTTAATATGATTGCCCTAGCAATTCATACTCTGTCCTGAATATTTCGTTTGAGCATAACACAAACAACGATATTTCTCCACGACAGATTTTCTTTTTGAGTTTATTGCAAACAATTTGAAATCCAGCTGTAATACTGATGATGGGCGTTCGTCACCACCCGGATTTCTCGTCAATATACAGAAATAAAAACTAATATAGAACAAAATAGGCACTTATAATTTCATGAAAAACTTGTTTTGAGAATTCTTTTGTATGGACAGTTTTTTCCTATACGTGTCATTTCAAGTGCTTACGCGACTCTCACGATACTCACAATTGTAAGATAACACCTATTATAACTAACATCAAGAAATTAGGGTGATACGAACTTTGAGATAAGCGCAGTACTCCCTTCAGTGGTAATTTGATTACGATTCTGGTAGTTTACAGAGACGCCACAAAAACGCTTAACGGCTCTAAAAAGATCCATGATGGTATTTTATTCTACAAGTTCCTGCGTAACTGCTACAATATTGTCGACAAAAACCACGGAAATCTAGTTGCCTAACATTATATAACTTACACATTCACCGCGAGATATAGAGACAGAATATAGAGAAGATATATCCATACCAGAGACAATATTGGCCCGGATGTACTACTATTATATAGTACCAGTCATATATCATATATATTAATAGATAATAGAAACTCAGAATTATTTATAATAAGACTATAATTTATCTATCATATAGGATCTTTATCCTATTATATACTTAGTACAATAGAACTACTGCATTACATCCATGATACTTATACACCTATAGTGACGTATATCATATTATATCCAACATATAAATATAATAGTATACCCCTATATAATTAGATATATATATCAATTATAAAGATTTATTATATATATTTAGAATACTGCGAAGATAGGATCAAGTTCTAGTTATATGTACTCATATAAGCTGTTATACTCACCCATCTAAGACATAATCATAAAAGAGTATTATCGATAATCTAACATACACGCTATATATTAGAGTTAGTATTAAACGTTGTGCTCTATTAACTATATAAATACATTACTATACAAAGTCACATTAGATGACCTTGTATATAGGTGCATACTATTGAATATATAGAGAGTCGAGCTACAGTAATCCAGGGAATAGTTAATTATTATATCTAAAAACCCTAGTACTTATATACTCTGTTCTTATTAAAATCAACTGGTTACATGCCTTATTATAAGCCATAGAATATCTCTACTCATTGATAATATGTATCATATGCTTCAATTAATAACTACTCAGTATTACAGTAAATTCATTCAGACACTAATAGATAATATATTATGATCAAAGAATTAATTTCATGGTT
>JABUQX010061059.1:17500-22233 GCA_015478945.1 Trachelipus rathkii | reverse complement strand
AGGAGAGTTAGCAATATTTTGCATTTCAAATCTTTACACTGTTCAAATGCTTACAATCTACAAGCATGACAGATGTTTAATGTGCGTTTTTTTTTCTTTTCTCGAGACGGACGCTAAGCTCAAAAACGAAAGCATATGCCCGTTCGTGCCAGGCAAACAAAATCTGCCTTCAAGCTATCACGAGCTCAGGGCAAGTGAACCCACCTGCATGAGAGCTGTGATACTTCTCGCGTTCAATGAGTGACAAAATTAAATACGCACAACCTGTAAATGCTGAGCCTTCGTGAAATTGCAGCTTCATAGCCCAAGACTACAGCAACTGTTCAGTTACGCTCAACAAATCCGAAAAACTTCAGCTCTTTCATTTTCTATATTTAATAAAACCTTTAATAGCCTATAGCATATATGTTTCAGATGAAAATTGAACACCCTTTCACTGTGGATCATTGCAACCTTTTTATTATGGTGAACGTGACTTTTAAACAATTCAGACAAGCGCGTTTTTTATTATTTTATTATTAATTGTAATGATTATGCTGAGCTGTACTGCAGCCTCGGAATGGATAAAAAACTTTGAAAAGAAAAACGAAAAACAATTTCTGATGAGATAAACGTACTCCTTCCAAACCTGCTGTGGCAACAGTGGTCTGCGCACGGCTGCACACGAGATTTTCGCTAAGGTCATAAGGGTGTAGAATAGGAAAAAGTATATGCAAGACTTCCTGAAGATCAACTTGTGCAAAATATATATAGTATATATATATACTATATATATATATATATATAATATATCATATATATATATATATATTATATATATATATATATATATATAATATATATATTATATATATATATTATATATCTTCATCTACTTTTTCTCCCAGACTGGGGTAAGGTGCCGTAAACATGCATCCGGAAAAAATAAAGCAGTAGAAATATGAACAAAAGTTGAAGAAATGCCCAGCCTTACCGCCCTCGTCTGTACCAACTTAATTAGTAAGAACTTCGTCGCAGTCAAATATCCCACCCAGAGCTTACGGACTCGCGACGGACACTCACTATGGAAAATCGCAGTGTAAGGGTTCATCCCTTTATCCCAGGTGGGCCACAACCAATAAACCCCCAAACCAACCATTCTCTCCTATATGCAACCTTTATTCCTGCGCTTTCTGCCAAACTCACATTTCTCTCTTCAGACACACTTTTCTTACTGACTCAATCCACTTTTCCTGGTCTCACCAAACGTCGTCACACACTGCGCACTATACATCCGCTTAACCAACCGACTATCATTCATCTTTCCACATGACCAAACATCTCAACATACTTTCATTTTATTCTCTCGTTTACCCCCACCTTTCTTCCACTCACACAGCCTCTAATACGTTAATTCCTTCTTTATCAATTCTCACACCTAGCATGCCCCAAAGATTGTCCATCTGAACATTGAACTTTAGATCTATACTTCTTTTTCCAATAACACAGGTAACAACATACCCTCATCTAGACCTACGCACTCAAGACTTAGTCCTTTACATCCACCAACGATGTAATTCACCAGCCAACTTCTTGCCATTCACCAACTTTCCTACTCAGGCTACTACATATGCATGCATCCATTCCGCTTTCATCCAACATATATTCCTAATATTTAAACTCAAGACACTTGTTCCAGCTGCTCACCATTTAACATAGCTCCACACCTGAGGACTGTCCTCACTGCACACCACTCAACTTAATCTATTACGTTTACTTTCAACCCCTCCTTTTACACACCTGTCAATCTCTCTACCATTCCTTTCAACTCTCTTCAGATTCACCACACAAAACTAAATCATTCTCATATAATAGGTAACCCCCACCTCTAATTTCTTTCATAACCTATCCATATACACCAATTGAATAACCAAGGGAGACATAAGCATCATCCCTGCCTTAACTCCTTATTATATTAAACCCATCACTTTTGACACCATTTATTTTTACACACGCTTTACTATCTCATACATATTTTTGATTCCATTCAGAAGCTACCACCAACAACATATATCATTAACACCTGCCATAGAGCTTCCTAGGTAATCCTATCATATGCCTTTTGCAAATCCATAAACCTAAAATCAATTTATTCTTCTTCTCCTCCTCATTTTCTCAGTCTTTGTTTCATTACAGATTTGAGCCACACATCCTCTACCACTCCTAACGCACCTTGTTCTTCACCAATCAAGTCCTTCAGTCACTCGATGCACTCTTTCCACAAAATACCAGCATATACCTTTCCTAACAACACTCAATACACTTTTTCTACAGTTCCCTTTATGTCCTTTACCCTTATATAAGGGTTACTATTTGCTCTCCTCCAATCCCTCGGAACTATACCCCTCAATAAACGCTTTGTTACACAACTTACAAATCCAATCAATCACATTCTCGCCTCCATTCTTGATCATTTTCACCAGTAATAATCATCTATAACGCAGATTTACATTCCTTCAACTTCCTCACTCTCAATTACCTCCTGCCTTCCTACTAATGACCTCATCCCCAAAATACTATTCCTTCTTGCTACACCATCAAACCACACACATTCACCTCACTCTCCTCATTACTGCCATGAATATATATATATATATATATATATATATAATATATATATAATATATTATATATATATATATTATATAATATATAATATATATATATATATATTATATATATATATATATTATATATATATATATATATATATATATATATATATAGTTTAATATAGGTAGAGGATGTGTGGATCAAATCTTTACATTGAAACAAATGATTGAGAAAATGAGGGAGAAGAAGAATAAATTATATTTAGGTTTTATGGATTTACAACAGGCGTATGATAGAGTTAATAGGGAAGCTTTATGGCAGGTATTAGTGATATATGGTGTTGGTGGTGGCTCTGAATGGAATCAAAAAGTATGTATGACGATAGGAAAGCGTGTGTAAGATAACTGGTGTCAAAGGTGATTGGTTTAGGATTATGCGGATGAGACAGGGTTTGTTATGTCTCCTTGGTTATTCAATGTGTATATGGATGGGGTTATGAAAGAATTCGAGGTGGGGATGGCAGGAAATGGTGTTAGAATGATGGAGAATGGAGAGGAGTGGAGGGTGCCCTACCTATTGTATGCGGATGATTTGGTTCTGTGTGGCGAGTCTGAAGAGAGTTTGAGAGGATTGGTGGAGAGATTTGGCAGGTTTGGTAAGGAGGGTTGAAAGTAAACGTAGATAAGAGTAAGGTTATGGTTGGAGTGAGGCAGTCCTCAGTGGAAGTTATGTTAGATGGGAGCAAATGGAGCAAGTGTCTGAGTTTAAAATATTTAGGGTATGTGTTGGCTGAGATGAAAAAAAAACGGATGATGCAGAGTGGTAGTAGGAAAGTTGTATGGCAGGAAGGGTGGCTGTGCAGATTAATGTTGGTGAATGTAAAGGGACTAAGTCTTGAGTGCGCTTAGGGTCTACATGAGGGTATGTTGTTTCCTGTGTTCTATTGTATGGTAGTGAGACTATGGTCTGGAATAAGAAGTATAGATCTAAAGTTCAATGTTCAGATGGCAATCTTATGGGCATGCTAGGTGTGAAAAGAATTAATAAAGTGAGGAATGAACGTATTAGAGAGTTGTGTTGGTGTGAAGAAAGGGTAAATGAGAGAATAAATGAAAGTATGTTGAGATGGTTTGTCATTGTGAAGGATGAATGCAAAGTTTGTTAAGCGGATGTATAGTAGGGAGTGTGTTGGGAACCGACCGGCTTGGGAGACCGAAGAGAACGTGGATTGAGTCGGTGAACGAATGTCTGAAGGAGAGAAATGTGAGTTTGGCAGAGGCGAGAATAAAGGTGCATGATAGGAAGAGAATGGCGGGGTTTTGTGTATGGGGGCTTGGTTGTGGCCCACCTGGGCCAGGGGATGAACCGTTACATTGACGATTTACCATAGTGAGGGCCGTCGCGGTCCTATGAATGCTCTGGGTGATTTTCCTGTACTGTGACGCAGCTCTCACTAATTAATGGTCCAGAGGGGGCGGTAAGCTGGCTTTCTTTTCGACGTTTGTCATTTCTCCTACTGCTTTTCTTTTCCGATGCTTGTACAGCACTCTTACCCCCAATCTTGGGCAAAGAGGAAGGTGAAGAAGAAAGGATATATATAATTATTATATAGATATATATATAATATATATATAATAGAGAGTATATTAATATATATAATATATATATATATATATATATATATATATATATATATATATATATATATATATTATATTATATATAATAAGTATATATATATATATATATATATATATATATATATATATATATATATATATATATATAATTATATATATATTATATATATATATATATATATATATTATATATATATATATATACTATATAAGATATACCAAATATGTAGTATATAAACGACACTCTCAGTGTAATTAATTTAGATTGTGAGCAGCTGAAAAGTGTCTGAGTTTAAAATATTAGGGTATATGTTGGATGAAGAAGGAACGACGATGCAGAGTGTAGTAGGAAAGTTGTGAATGGCAGGAAGGTGGATTGTGTGCAATTAAATCGTGGTGAATGTAAAGGGACGACTAATCTTGAGTGTGCTAGGGTTTTTACATGAGGCGTATGTGTTACCCTGTGTTAATGTATTGTTGTGAGACTATGGTCTGGAATAA
>JABUQX010061059.1:10000-12500 GCA_015478945.1 Trachelipus rathkii | reverse complement strand
ATTGACAACAAATTGATTGAGAAATGAGGGAGATAGAAGAATAATTATATTTAGGTTTTTATGGATTCCACAGGCGTATGATAGAGTTAATAGGGGAGTTATGGCAGGTATAGTGATATATGGTGTTGGTGGTAGGCTCTGAATGAATCAAAAGTATGTATGACATAGTGAAGCGTGTGTGTAAAAGAATAAATGGTGTACAATGTGAGTGGTTTAGGATAATAGCGGAGGAGAAGGGTGTGTTTATGTCTCCTTGTTATTCAATGTGTATATGATGGGTTTTGAAAGAATTCGAGTGGGGATGGCAGAATGGTGTAGAAGATGGAGAATGGAGAGGAGTGGGGGGTGCCCTACCTATTGTATGCGGATTGATTGTTTTTGTTGTGGCGAATCTGAAGAGAGTTTGAGAAGGATTGGTAGGAGATTTGGCAGGGTATGTAAACAGAGGGGTTTGAAAGTAAACGTAATAAGAGTAAGGTTATGGTTGTGAGTGAGGACAGTCCTCAGTGTAGTTTATGTTAGGATGATGAACACTAAGAGCAGGCTGAGTTAAATATTTGGGTTGTGTGGATGAGAAGGGAACGGATGAATGCAGAGTGAGTAGGAAAGTGTGAATGGCAGGAAGGTTGCTGGTGCAATTAAATTCTTGGTGGATGTAAAGGGACCTAAGTCTTGAGTGCGCTAGTCTTACATGAAGGTATGTTGTTACCTGTGGTTATTGTATGGTAGTGAGACTAGGTCTGGAATAAGAAAGTAACGATCTAAAGTTCAAATGTGTTCAGACAGATGGGACAATCTTAGGGCATGCTAGGTGTGAAAAGATTAATAAAGTGAGGAATGAACGTATTAGAGGTTTGTGTGTGGTGGAAGAAAGGGGTAAATGAGAGAATAAAGAAAGTATGTTAGATGGTTGGTCATATGGCAGATGAATGATAGCCTGGTTGGTTTAAGCGGATTATAGTGGAGATGGTGTTGGGAACCCGACGGCTGGGAGACCGAAGAGGAAGTGGATGAGTCGGTGAACGAATTCTGAAGGAGAGAAATGTGAGTTTGGCAGAGGCGAGAATAGAGGTGCATGATAGGAGAGAATATGGCGGGGTTTTGTATGGGGGCATGGTTGTGGCACACCCTGGGCAGGGATACCCTACATTGACGATTTAACAATAGTGAGGGTCCCGTCCGCGGTCCCATTGATGCTCTAGGGTGGCTTTTCGTCTGTGACGAGCTCTCCACTAATTAATGGTAGACAGAGAGGGGCGGTAAGGCCTGGCTTTCTTTTCGACTTGTGTTCATGTTCTCCTAACTGCTTTTCTTTTCCGATGGTTGTACAGCTTACCCCCAATCTTGGGGCAAGAGGAAGGTTGAAAGAAAGAAAGAAAGAAATATATAGTATATATATATATATTATATCTATATATATTATATATATATATATATTTTATATATATAATATATATATATATAATATATATATATATATATATATATATATATATATATATATATATATATATATATATATATATATATATATATATATATATTTTTGATAAAAAGTTTATATAAAAGTAAAAATAGTAAGAAGGGGGAAAAAAAAAAAAATTGAAAAAAATTTTAAGTAAATTTTCGTGCAGGGCAGAAAGGCAATATTTTACATTCAACAAGTTCTTTTATGTTTTCAACCACTAAACGATCAACTTTTCATAATTTAAAACAATTAAAAGTTTTATATTCATGATTCTCAGAATGTAAGAAAGGTATTTATATTCTTTTTTTAAAATGGCACATAATTTACTGGGTAGGTTAACAGTTAATTATATAAAAATTGTAGTGTAGATTTAATTTATGAGTGATAATTACCTGATACATTGCATCTTTAAGTCCGGGAAACATTTTTTCGAAGGCCGAAAGTTTAGCTATGAAATTTAGAGAAAGTCCCACACACGTATAACTGCCCAAGATTAAAGGAGGATCATAGTCTCTGTAAAATTCTGGCAATGATGAGTAGTCTTTTTTCTGCGATAAATAGTCACTGCTGAACCTGTTAGGCAATAAATTTATGAGCCATAATATATTATAAATGAAGGGGACACGTAGCTATTAATTTTTACATTTACTTTCTCTAGTCTACTCACTACTGCAAAATAATAATAATAATAATAATAATAATAATAATAATAATAATAATAATAATAATAATAATAATAATTTCCTTCCTTATCTGGCAAAATAAAAAATACTGAATTTAGTAGGAAAATGTTAAACAAGCATTCTAATATTATATTATATATATATATATAATAGTATATATATATACTATATATATATATATATATATATAGTAATACTTATATAATATATATATATATGATATATCTATATTATATATATATATATATATATATATATATAATATATATATATATATATATTATATATTATAATATATATATATATTATAATATTAAATAATATAATTCCAAATTGCAGACAAATCTAT
>JABUQX010061058.1:0-20301 GCA_015478945.1 Trachelipus rathkii | reverse complement strand
AAACAAAATAGTCTCGATATCTCTGCTAACATAACAATGTAGTCTGTATTAAAATCATGTTCTAAGTTTACTTTAAAAATAACAAGTTATTCACTCTACTTTATAATATATATCATCTCGATGAATTAAACTAAAAATAATTTCAGAAGTATTTTTAAGAATAATTAAGGTTTCCATTTAGTATTATTATTATTATCTAATGTACCATAAACTTTCATCCCGACGAAAAACCACATACTACCACTCACTCCTTACAGATACGAAACTGACCTCTCTCTGTAAGAATGTCATAGTTAAATAAACTACAATTTAGGTCTTACAATTTAGAGACTGAAATACCTTTTTTGTTAACCGGAGACGTGATTAAGGCCTACATTCCACGGTCAAAAACTATATTTCAAAACTGACTTTTTTCTGTAATAAAATGTGGATTGCAAAGTACTGACGTTAGAGCCTAAAATGTGGCCGTAATTTAGGATAAAGCCTTTTTTGTGACGGCTAATTTTATACCTAATACCACGCCAAAGGTAATTCCCAGGTATACGACAGAATCATTTTATTTTTATTTTTAATACAAAATATATTTCCGACAGAATTTGCTGGATCGGTGAGATCCTTTAAGCAGGTAAAAAGGAAATGTTTTTCCTTAGTTTTTCAAGTTTTCGCATTTCTTCTCATCTCTTTAGGACAACGTATGTGATTGGTCGATAACCTCATTCTTTTGAAAATATCTTTGTTCTTTCATCTTGTATTTGAGCAGGTGTGTGTTTTTTATTATCTTTTAGACCCCAAACTCATTTTAAAAATCATAGCATGTTAGCTGTTAACAGCGAGTGCACAAGTTATCTTGATTTGTATAAAGTGTTTTTATATACTAAGTGATATATCATATTTATTTAATAATACTTACACTTGAGGAATAAAATTATTAAATTTCAACTAGAATAGAATAATATAAAAATTTTTTTAATAATTCACTATGTTCATAAGCTACACCACCAGGGTCAGCTGAGCCCCACCCGCAAAGAGCAGCCAACTCCGCCACCCGCTGGTTGGCGTCACCCGCGTTCCCGCCCACCGGCCGCGTGCGCCCCAGGTCGCAATATCCGCCGTTCCGCCAGCCCCGTGGTGCGCCGCAAGGCGCAATATTTCCAGTAGGCATGAAATAATATTATCAAATAAATATAATATATATAATATATTATATTATATAATATATATATTTTATATATACATATATATATATCTAGTTATTATATAATATATATATAATATATATATATATATATAATATATAATATATTATATTATATATATAATATATATATATTATATGTGTGTTGGCGTGGGTGGTGAATGGGTGAACGTAAGTTTCTATGTGTATGTGCGTATGATAGTGAATAAAGAGATTAATAGTGATTGTCAGTTGAATAAGTGTAAGGTCTATGGTAAGTGTAAACTGCTTATAAGCCTGAATCATTCAATATTAGGTGGTATCAAAGAGGACGCATCAAGAGATGGAGTCATTCAAAGAGAACCACTGCAAAAGCTGAAGGGTACAAAGCTAAGTTATTAAATTGAACGGCTCCAAAGCTGGGGCTCAAAAGCAGATGAGGTATTCAAGTTGAGCATCAAAGCTGAGGATCAAAGTTAAGGCATCAACAAAGTGAGACGTACAAAAGTTGGGGGCAGTCAAAAGCTAGAATGCACTTCAAAGTTGAGGGATCTAAAAATCGAGTGGGTGGGTGACGTATGTTGTTAAGTGTGTAATGGCGTGTTGTGGGTGTGTGTGTTGTGTGTGTGTGTGGTGTGTGTGTTGTGTGTGATGCGAGGTGGTGCATGGGTGTTCCTAATAATTCATACAACAGGCCGATGAAGTAAAAATAAACAACTAAGTATAATCAATAAAAATAAAAATATTTAAATGTTTTTAATAAATTATACGCTTATATGTGTAAGGTTTGAGTGCGTGCCGTTAGAGCTGTGTGTGTGGGTGTAGTGTGTGTATTTGTGCGTGTATGTTTGTGTATGTGTGTGTTCTAAATAATAAGAACAATAGGCATGAAGTAAATAACAGCTAAGTATAATAATAAAAATAAAAATTAAAATGGTTTAATAAATTATACGTTATATGTGTAAGTGAGTGTGCGTTAAGAGATGTGTGTGTGTGTGTGTGTGTGTGGTGTGTGTAGTGTACTGTGTTTGCGTAAGTTGTAGTTGTAAGTGTTTTGTTCTAAGATATAATCTGCGCCTCGGAAATATTACGACGCCACTGACCGGGTGCGACACGCGGCTGGCGCGGACGGCGCAGGTATGGCGCCTGCACGGGCTCACGCGGCAGGGCGGGAACGACGGCGGACGCAACCAGCGGGTGCGGAGTGGCTAGCCTCTTTGCGGGTTATGAGGGCTCATGACTTGAAGCCTGCGTGGTTAGCTTAATGAGACTAGTGAATTAAATTACTGCTATCTATTCTAGTGAACAAATTTAATAATTATTCCTCTCACTACATTATAGCCAGGTAAATAGACTCTACTTTGCTTTTTTATTATTAAATATAGATTATTACACTTAGCAGTAAAAATAAGACAACTTCTTAAATACAAATCAAGATAACTTGCTGCACCAGCTTAACACAAAAATGACTATATATTTTAAAATGAAGTTGCGAGGTCTAAAGATAATAAAACACACACCTAGCTTCAAAATACAAGATTGAAAGAACAAAGTCTAATTTTCAAAAAAGACGGATAAATAATTTCTCGACCTGAATATGAATACGAAGGGTGCACGTATAGAGATAAGGATTACCCGAACCAAAATCACAAGTAAGGAAAAAAATATGGTGTCCTTTATTTACCTGCGTTAAAGGATCTTACCGACCAGGATGGTTTCAGTGGGAAATATATATTATAAAATAAATAATGTAACAATGATGCCTGTGATACTTTTCTTTTTGACCTGGTATTAGGATTGAATTAGCCCGTCTACAAAAAGACCGTTAATCCTAAATTTAGGCCTAAATTTAGGCCTAACGTAATTATTGCACCACATTTTACAGAAAAAAGGTCAGTTTGAAAACTATATTTTGACCTGGAATTAGGCTTAATTTCGCTCGACGGAGTTACAAAAGAGATTATCCTAAATTTGGGACCTAAAGCAAGTTAATTTCAACACATTTTAACAGCAAATTGACTATAGATTTTAAAATGAGTCTTGGGTCTAAAAGATAATTAAACACACACCTGCTTCAAATACAAGATGAAAGAACAAAGTTAAATTTTTCAAAAAGACGATAAAATAATTCGTCGACCAATTCACATACGATTGTCATATTAGAGATAAGGGGATTTACCCCGGACCTTAGTCACAGCAGTTAAAGGAAAATCATATTCCTTCTTTCACTGCTTAAAGAGTGATCGCTGTAACCAGATGTTACCAGCTATGTTTCAGTTGGAAAATATATTTATAAAATAATAATCCAATATGAATTCTGTGTCTATATAATACGGTGAAGGTATTACCTTTTTTAGGCCTTGGTTTATTAGGATTAAAATTAGGCCCGTTCTACAAAAAGGCTATTTCTCTAATATTTAGGCCGTACAATTTTTAGGTCCATAACGTTAGTTATTTGCACCACATCTTTTAGCAATGCGTGTAAAGGTCAGTGTGAAATATATTTTGACCTGGAATGAGGCCTAAATCGCCCCGGGGTATACAAAAAAGGATTATACTGCTAACTTTAGACCTAAGTAGTTATTTCAAACACATTTTACAGAGAGAGGTCAGTTGTGTTTTCTCGTGAAGGTCCTCTGGTTTAAGTTATGATATGTTTTTCCGTGTATTGGATTGTCAATGGTAACATATATATAAAAAAAAAATAGAAAAAGCCATTACCCATATCGGTATAGGTCCGAAATGAAACACATGTGAGAGAAATATACACGTACACATCAGGTAAGATTCCACATCCCTTTGATATATGGTTCGTCGGGAAGCATTTGTGTTATTTAAAATATAGAATAGAGAGCGCCCGTGTTGGAACCAGGAACCTTTCGATCTGCAGTCGAATATTCTACCACTGAGCTTCAGACAAATGAATTCGAAGTTTGGTACTTAACAATGGTAAAAACCGAACAACCTTTAAGTGAGTAATATCATAGAAGAAAAACAAATTCGAAAACTTAAAACCGATCTTTCTCTTATCGATTGTGCTTTGTGACAAAATAACAAATGAAAAGATATTGTTCATGGCATTATTACGTAATTAGAAATGTAGCTATATATAAAACTTATTAAAATTACCTTATTATTATTATTGTTATTATTATTTTATTATTATTATTATTATTATTATTATTATTATTATTATTATTATTATTATTATTATTATTATTATTATTATTATTATTATTATTATTATTATTATTATTATTATTATTATTAGTAGTAGTAGTTGTTTTATGTATTATTATTACTATTATTTGCTTTTTGTTTTGTAATTTTCCTTAATTATAATTAATTATTATTAATTAATTATTATTAATACAGTTATTATTATTATAATTATTATTATTATTATTTTTTCTAATTATTATTATTAGGTATTATTATTATTATTATTATTATTATTATTATATTATTTTATTATTATTATAATTTCTGGATTAATTATATATTATTTATTAATTATATTATTACTATTATTATGATTTTAATAAATATTATTACACTTATTATTATTAATTTAATTATTATATATTATTATTGATTAATTATTGAGAGTAATTATTATTTATTATATTATTATTATTGATTAGTAGTAGTATGTAGTAGTAGTAGGTAGTAGAAACACCGAAGGATTTAAGGTAGTTTAGTTATGTAGTAGTAATAGTAGTAAGTATATTCCAGGAACCAAATATATGATGAAATATTGTTGACAATGAACTAATAATAAACTTGTTTACATTACATATACTTATGTTAAGTAACATTTAGACAAAATTATATTATATATATATAATAATAGTATAATAATATTGTATATAATAATATGTATATCCGTACTATATATATAATATATTACAATATAGTTGAAAGATATTTTAAAATTATTATGGAAAATAAATAAACATATATATAAAAATAAACATAATATAAATAACTTTACTCATATTATATATTGCACAACTGTAGTATGAAGCAAAGGACATAGGATCTACAAATTAGCACCCAGACAGTTGAGAGTAAAAGTGAGAAGCAATATACGACGATTCATAGATTATTAAGTATCTTTACACAGGGCACGGTATACTTCCAGGCGTTTGTGTGTTCGAGACTTTACCAGCAGAGAACATGTAAGATTGAGCATAGCTGTTAGGTCTGGGGACCAGAGAGTTGATAGAGAAGATGAGACTAGGTGAAAAGGTGCGTTGATAGATGAGGGTTTCTCAATTTGGAGGAGGTATGGGCGGGCCTGGATTGTTCAGAAGTAGTCTAGTGTCCGCTTGTAAGAGAGAGTAGAGAGAGAGAGAGAGAGAGAGGAGAGAGAGAGAGAGGAGAGGAGCGCAGCGCGGGCGGCCGGGGTTTGGGAACGCGGAGGGTAATGAAGGGCGCGCTGCAGAAAGGGGGGCGCAGAGGGAATGGTACGACGCGGCGGCAGGTGCGGTTTTATGCGGAAAAAAATTTGCGCCTGCGGGGTGGAAGCGGCGCACAGGGCGGCGGTTCGCGGAGGGCTGACCGCGGACGACGCGACGCGATACTCGAAACGTTGCGGCCCTGTCTCAAGCTGTGTAACTCTTTAGATATATATGCTGTCATATATATATTCAGTCGTGGTATAAGTGTTAGAAAAATCATAGTAGGAAGCATTCTAGCACTTGTAATTACACCATTCGATTCCTTCATACCTTAATATTAGCAGCGTAGAGGAGAGAGGGGAGGATGAAGAAGAGAAGAGAGAGAGCGAGAGAGCAGTACTTCAGTAGTTCAGTTGAATTCAGTTGAATTCCGTTGAATTCATTTTATGAATAAATGAATGGAGATGTAAATAAAAATAGCTCAGAGTCGTCTGAAGTGAAGAAAATAAGAGGCAAATATATCAGGGAAGAGTTCATCTTTATATAACAGAAGAGAAGACCGCCGTGATATATATATATAGCCTTGATATACAGTGTAGACTATATCAAGGAACATGGAAAACAAAATTACAAAACCACGATGTTGTATTAATGAACAATGACTTCAATACCGTACTGTACCTGAACACTTCCGAGATCCCCCCAGTCATCTCGGATTGTTCAGGAAACTTTTAAATTGTTTAAATTTTTTATATATTGTATTATATATTTTTATTATTATTTACCCTTATTTTTTGGACACACGGAAGATCAGCTGAGTTTCTTTGCCTTTTAAATGAATAAAAAGTATTGGTCATTTGTGCTTGCAAACAATAAGAAATGCTAATTTTACGTTCGTTTTGTCAAATTTAGTACAAAATCACAAGAAATGTTTACCAAACGTAAGGAATTTCCTTAATTCTGTAAGGTTGCTATTTCCCTTGCTAAAACGTAAACAAAAGAAATGTCGGCAAGAACCAGGCAGGATTTTTTTGTGCACTTTTTTTTCACTTTTTTTTTGTGTTTTTTCATATTTTTACAATGTGAGTAATGACAATAAAAATAATAAGATTTGCCAAATATTGGGTGTGGTATAAATATTTTTCAATGTTTGATATATTCGTAAAGAAATCGGATGATAATATTTTCACTACATGGTAGTTCCGTTTGAATTGATTGATGATATTTTTCATTCAATAAACTCAGTTTTAAATTTAATTTCTTCCAAATCGTTGAACTCCATCACAATAGTTGATCAGTTATTTGTATTATAAACTAATTAGTTAATCTTTTTTTTTATTTCTGATTCTTATCTAAAGTTAATCATCAGCGCTCCATCACAACAATGATTCCAATTACAAGAAATTCATTTCTAAAACTGTGTAGCATTTCTTAGAGTAGTCGTAAGCACATTCATAAACGAAAATAACTTTATAATGGACATTTATTTCTCTTCGAATTTAGATATTTTTCTTTAAATTGAGAGAATAGCAACGTGCATGAAAATAGGCTTAATTAAAATGCAATAAAGTCTTTTACGAAGCACTTTCACACGACTAATTGACAATTGAATAGCAAACCTTCAAAAATGAATGATATTCCTTATCCCCTATATAAAAATGAGGATATCTCATTGCTAAGAGGATGCGGATAAAGATTGCGAAATTCATCCGCAATATATATATATATATATATATATATATATATATATATTATATACTCACTCACATATATTTTGGAGCTATATAACTATATATATATATATATTATATTATATATATATATATATTTATTATTATATATATATATATATATATATATATATATATATATATATATATATTGCGATATATATATATATATATATATATATATAATATTTATATATATATATATATATCTTACACTCAATTAACAGTGTCTTGCTAAGCACTTCTTAACACTAATAACTAACTTGTGCACTCTCTAACAACAATAATGGAAAACTGGTAAAAATGCGCAGAAACATTCAATACTTGAGACATTTTTTTTATTCTTACATATTTTTTGTGTGAAGCTACGTCACTGTTTCTATAGTTTCTGAATGAAAAAAAGACCTGTTTTTATTTAATTATTTTTTTATTTTATTTTTAATTGATGGTAATATAAAATATATATATAAAAAAAGATAATAATAAAATTAAAAACAAGTAACCATTGCATAATTATGTACTATTTTACGGTAAATTATACGTCTACGTAATATTTAGGAAATCTATAGACATATTATATATATGATAATATATATCATATATTATCATATTATATTTATATATATCAACTTTATATATATATATAATAGTATATATATATATATATACTTTTACTATTATTATATATATATATATAATATATATATTCTCATTAATAGTGAGGGGTGATTGAGGTATAATAAACTAATCTATAATTACATAATGTAGGGGTATCTGTCAAAATCTTCTATATAGAAAGTTGGAAACTATGTTTAGGGGGATTACAAATATAATTATAGATCACACTATATACATAGTAAGGTGTATTTCATATGCGACACCGACTATATTCAAGAGTACCAGGCCCCTTTTGCTGAGTTTTCAATGCCAATGGGTCAGTCATTTATTGAAATTTTTTAAGCGTGTGTTAAATGGATTGCTACTTTAGGCTACCAACAATGAATTTCAGGGGTAACGGACATGATCAAAAGTTTAGAAAGTATTTTTAAAATTTTGATGGGAAGATTATCCTACTTAAGCTCGTAAAATATTGAGTTAAAAAATTGAAATATACTTCCGATATAATGACATGAAAGACTGAGTAGCATTGAACCATATAACCTATTTAGGACTCCAAGCGTATAAAGCTTACTATTAAATAGAAAAAACAGAAAACGCAAAAAGGGCAAAACAAAACTTATATTTTTTTCATAATATATAATATATCCTCAAAAGTACGGAGAGTGAGGATGAAAGAGAGCGCAATGAAATGTTTTTGGAAATGCAAGGTGTATAAGTCTTTATTAGAAGAAATCCTATTTGGTGACAGAAACAAAATAAAATAAAAAGAACACGAGAAACGAGGGCAAGATATTATAGGTTAGATAAACAGAAATAAATTGTTTTTAAGGGAGGGCTTAAGTGCTGAGACTCGTTCCGAGGGGATACATATCAGGGAGAGGGGACGTTATTCCATATCCCTCCGATGGGGTAGGGGGCTGGAGAGATACCCCGTAGGAAACCTGGATATGGGTACCTAGGAAGTAGCGGGGGTTCCGAGAGGAATCGCTCTACCTCGAGGAGGGGGGGGAAAGTATGTTGCATACACCTGATCGGGTCTGGTCTCCAATAGGTCGCGGAAGGCTGAGAGAGACCACGTACGTTCCTGCATCTTGGCGGTGGTTTTTGATTCGCGGTCGTTGGGGGTGTTGCTCTGTTAGTTGTAAAATAAAGAGAAAATAAGATATGACGTTCTAAAATTTACGGATCCGCTAAAACGTAACTGTCCTATATATTTTTAAATCATGTCCGTTACCACGGAAATTCATTGTTGGTATCATTAGTAGCAATATATTAAAAATAAGAACATATCAGAGGTCGGTGGCTGTTTCTTTAGTGGTAAAACAGAAAAGGATCCTATAATATATATATATATATATTTATATATATCTATATTATATATTATATATATATATATATATATATATATATATATATATATATATATATATTATATATATATCAAATGGTCCTAAGTTGGTTTGAACCCTTACCCCCCTTACCCTTAAGATGGTACTCCAGAGTGTTTCCTCGAGACCACGTTTGGCTAAAAGGAAACCCATCATTTTCACCTCTGAAAGCTTAGCTTCCCAAGATGGAGCGAAGGCGTGTCTTGGACACTACCTCCGAACGGGCCTCCCGGCCAAACACTTCGGGTCGGGGCAACACTGGTAATTTTAACCGGACATTATTAGATATTCAAAGATATTTGTGCAATAAAAGGGCGCTCACACACTTAATTCTGTATATGGTTTGTTGTAACATGGGTCCATCATGTGGGTTTGGTGTTGAACCCTTACCCTTGAGATGGTAACTCCAGAGTGTTACCTCAGAAGACCACGGAGTTTTGAGGTGGAGGATATAGAGAAAGCCAATCATTTTTAACCTCTCGAAAGCTTAGCCTTATCACCAAGAGGTAGGCGAAGGCCGATGTCTTGAGACACCTAACCTCCGACGTTGGCCTCCCCCGCGCTAACAACTATAGTTTAGGAAACGAGAATTAGTGACGTGGTGCTGGTGGTCAGGGGCAACACTGGGCTACATTTCTGATAATTTCGGACGAGTTGGATTTAGATTTATTCAGGATATTTGTGCAATAAACGCAACAATTATTTGTATATTCAAATGGTCCTAAGTGGGTTTGAACGCCTTACACTTGCACAGGATGGTAAGGCTCAGAAGTGAATACCATTTCGAGTAGGCGCACGATGTGGGCTAGGAAAACCCAGTGGGAGTCTCCTTACTAAAAAGCTATAGAGCTGTACAAACCAAGAGGAGCGAGAAAAGGGGTGTGTCTTGGACAAAAAACTCCTAAAAAAACTCCATTGGGTTCTATGTTTTCCGTAACCAGGGCCCCGACCGGGAGGGAAGTGAGGGTGGCCCCACCTTTGGTCCCACGCACACCCACCCCCAGGATTATAAGACATCAAAAAAATAGAGAGCTAAGCCACCCCTAACATACGGTGTTCAGGGAGAGCAATCCACTAGGATAAAAATTTCTTCAACTCGTCCGGAAACTTATAATTCAAAAAGCACGAGAGGTAATGTGCAGAAAAAGGAAGAATGAGATTTTTGGCAATTCACATTCATTATAAGGGCGACATTATTGACTCTCTTTGATATATATTTCCAATGGATGTTCTTACTGGTCTCTGTTATGACTCGAGGTCTCTCGATAAACCGATACTTTTAACCTTGAGATGTATCTGGCCTTACCTTGCCATACCAGAGTGATACCCCATTCGAGACGTCATTTTGGGGCCCAACGCGATTGAGACCTGACTTTGCCGAAGTGTTGGGCGAGCACGTCCGCGTTCGGAGCGCTATCTCTAGGTGTCCAAGTACACGCCTTCGCTCCTCTTGGGCAAAGCTACAGCCTTATTCAGAGGTAAAATGATGATGAGTTTCTCATTTTTAGCCGCATCCGTGAACTGTGCGTCGCATGTAATACTACGTCACTATCGCAGTAACGTTGAATCATCCAAAGAGTGTAAGCACCTGATCCAACGTCGCACGTTGTAGCGGCAGCCAACACATCTATCTACGAACAATAACTACAAATCAATGTTGCGCTACTTAATTGCAACAAAATAATCTGAATATCTAATTAACATAGTCCCCGGTAAAATTACGACCAGATGTCTTGCCACTGACCTGAGTGCGCTGGCGGAGGGAAGGCCCGTCGGAGGATTAGTGTCCCTAAGACACGTCCTTACGCTTCCAAGACACGCCTTACGCCTCCACATCACCCGATCTATTAGGAATTAATCAAACCGAGATTTTAGAAGCCTGCACACATTTAGAAATCGCTACACATCCTCTAAATTCAGCGCAGAAAGACACTTACAATTTAGCACTTATTACACGCGTAACAAACACACTGGGGCCAACCTTTGGTCGTTCCATGGGTCAATCTTTGACCGCACGGTAATTTTTTGGTCCTTCCTTTAGGGACTTAAGCCCTTTTTTGATGTCTTACCTTGTTTGAGACCATGATATTACGGCCTTGACCTTGCCATAACACACATGGTCAATTTGACCCACGCTACCTTGATGGCTTTGATGGTTCCCAATCACCGTAAGAAGTATCTAGTGAGGTTCTATTAGTGTTCTATGATTATTAGATGAGTGGCCAGTGAGTGCCAAGTGAGTGCCAATGATGCCACCCAATGAGGAGTGTATATGTTGAGTGCCACAACTAGTGGGCCAGTGAGGGCGCACATAGTGCCAAGTGAGTAGCCACCAATAGTGCCAGGTGAGTGCCACTTTTTTCAAGTCTTTTCTAGGCCTCCCTTGAGCCTATAATAGCCTATATGGGTGTCACCCCTAGGTTAAAGGTATGAGGAATCGAGATGGTGTATATACAAGTTGCTAGAGATGCTTGCCTAACTATGAGTATTTTAATGTATTATTCTTGCTATAACACTTATACCAGACTGAGATAATATATCTAAAGAGTTACACAGTTGAGAATCAAGTGGCCCGTCGCCAAGACTTAGTTTCAGAAGGGTCCCGCGAGTGGAATGCCGCGTGAGTAGCGGCGCCACTTCCGCGAAAAACCGGCCGACCTGCGTTGCGGGTGCTAGGCCAGCCAAGGCGGCAATATTTCCCTGGCATAAAAATCACGTGCCCAGGCGGCCGCGTGCGCGCAGGCGCCATACCCCCGCGTACCGCCCGCCGCGTTGCGTCCGCAGGCGCAATATCCCCGCGCGAACGAAAAATATGAAGTATCAAGTAAACTATTCAAGAAATTTTCTTTTATCAATAGTACTATGGATATTCAGTTTTTTAACTACAAATGAAAGGAATTTTATTAAATAAGATGCATTCTTACATACCTTAAATCAGTAAAATAGTAAATCAATAGAGGGGTTAAAAAGTGTAGGGGATAGTATTGCTTTTTGGGGTACACCGTTTTTAATGGCTTTTAAGAGTCTCTGCGTTCTAATAACTGCTTTAACTCTCTGCTTACTGCGTTTTAACTCTCTGCTTTAACTGGCTGTTGAACTCATGATCCATTACATACCCTCTTAAAAGCGCAGTAAATCAGTTAAATCAATAGAGGTGTTTAAATCCAAGGATTAGTATGCCTTTCTTGGGTTTACTGCTTTAAAGCTTTATATACCTCATGTTTACTGCTTTAACTTTCCTGCTTTACTGCTTTAAAGTTACACCTATACTGCTTGAAATCTCTGCTTTCCTGTTTTAACTGAATATACTAGAATTTAAAACATATGCTCTCAGTTCATATGGTTTGTATATTTGTTTAGTTTGTATTACTAGTTTTCTTTATTTTTCTATTTTTATTTTGTTTTAATACTTTTTTTATTTTTAAATTTTGTAATGTAAGAAATTAAAAACACACCAGAGTTTGTGTGTTATTAGAGTAAACATTTTTAATTTTAATAAAATTGTACGAAATTTAATTAAAAACATATTTACTGTTTTACAACTTTAATTAAACTCATTATTTCATTATCTTACTTGACTGGGCATGGATGTGGTAGAATTTACGGTTTCACCGAGAGTCGGCTTACATGTCTCTTGTTAGCTGGCCGACAGGTTGGTGGTAAAACCTTTCTATGGATTAAATTGTTAAATAGGAATGGAGATTTCTTGAGCAAACCCGTACACCCCTGAAAAAATATATAGTGGTGTATAAGTATCAGGAAGAGAATTGAGAGAGAGAGTATAAAGATAAAAGATTTCATGAAGGCATCTAGTGACGTAAAAATCGTTAGGAGAACATAAAGGCCACAAAATTAATTGTATTAGATGATTATGAGAGCACAAATTGAATTTGGAAATAGCAGAAGCGTTCACAGTTTTTTCTTCACCTAAATATCTCTGTGTTTTTCATAATCGCAGAAGTATTGTCATCAAAGCCAACAATTTTGCGAAGTAACTCTCATTGAAATATGCATATCTACTGTTGTTTGGACAGGAGAAGAGACACGAGTCAAATTAACATGTAATTGGCAACTCAATGTTTCTCCTCAAAGGAAAGAGTATCTTAAAAAGAGGTGATATAAAGAGGTTACTTCGATCCCCCACGGTTAATTGATGTGTGAACTTCACCCCTAAAAAACAACATACAGAGTGTTGTTCCGCACCAACATTCTACCTTCCGAAACGAAACTGTATACATACCTGAATAATGAGTGGCCTAGTTGCAAAGTATTTACCTCTTATAAAAAAAATTTTAAAAAGTTGAAAACCTTCTGAAAAACGTAAACTAATTTGTGAGGATGAGAAATGCATCCAGTGTGTATGTGAAGTCTGGTATTAAAAACATGTTCCCTTTAAAACAGGCCTCAAGAAGTAAGCGCTACGTCGTTAATAGAAACATCCCTTAATAAAACTCTCCCTCAACATTAAAATTTGAGAAAAAATAAAAAGAAAATTTACTACAGAGAGGAGGAGGAGTAAGTTCCCCTGCCGATTACTGGACTTCGGTCCGTTATAAGCCTCACCATTGATAACTAAGTGGTTGTCCCCATAATGAAGAGGGTTGCTGTAACTTCCAAAAATAATGAGTTGAGAAAATGAAGTATATTATAATACATGCAGCTGACAGATATGCAGTTTCCTCAGTTATCATTCTACAACCTCAATATGGCGAGAGCACAACTGGCGCAAAAATCCAACAATCACAGTTTTCATTCATTCACGAAACTCCCATACAGGCGCAGAAATATTACAGCCCAATGCATTGACATTACAATACCTCTTTCACTATAAGACAAGGGATATTCATATCAACAACAACAGTTGCACGAACAGAATCCTTATATTGTGCAGCGGAGCTCATTCATCTTTCCAGCCGCCTCATACCTCCTAAGCCTTATAGTGATCCTTAAAGTTGGAACGAGATAAACCAAAATATGAGAAAAGAAGTGTGAGGATATTAAATTCAGACGTTAACATTCATGAGAAACGCCCTCTTATACCAGGATGCCATCCAAAAATTGATAGATCTTAAAGACTTGCACCTACATCCATCCCTCCGTATCCCGCTAACCGATAATGTAAATATTCCTAATGAAGTAAAACTTGAGTGAAAAATGAAGATAAATTTAAAAATAATCCTAGATGGAGAGCTACCTATTAGAGTGCGTAAATCAGGAATAGCTTTATAGTAATATTTTAAAAGACCAATTAACTTTGAATGAAGCAGGAAGATCGTATGATATGAAATATGTTAAAAGATCAAATATTGTGGATTTGATAGCTGATTTCTCACGTAACTGGAAGAAAGGCCCTGTAAAAGGATGAATGATATCAAACAAGACACCTTCAGACTATAATTTTCCCAGAAGTTAATACTAAGAATGAGGATAAATATATCAACGCGAATTCAGCAGACTTAGTAATATCCCCGTATCGGGCCACGCCTGATTCAAGTCCATCACAGGGCGACGTTTCGGCATCAGATATTTAAACGTGTTTACCAGAGGACGAAATAAGAAAAACACCTTATAATAAGCCTAGTTGGATTAATCGTAATATCATTAATCTATATATATCTATATTATATATATATATATATATTTTTTCTATATAATAATATCCCAATACTAAACAGTAAAAGATAAGTAATAACATTCTAAATACTAACCTACTTAATATATATATAGTATATACCATATATATATATTATATATATATCTTAGCTTGTAATGTTTCGTCGTAAAATACCAACTGTTATTTTAAATCTTTTTCCTTTTTCTTATCCCTTGGTGTATAATATCACTTTTTTTGTGACAATATATATATATTTATATAATACATATATATATAGATATATAGTATATATAAATAATAAAAAATATAATATATATATATAATTTCTATATAATACTATACTATATATATACGAGTATTATATATATATATATAAGAGCTATATCTATCATATTATAATATATATAACGCTTTACGTGTGTTGTAGAGACAACATGGAGGCAAAGGGAGGTAACCTACTTCCCAATCTGCAGGGAGCGCAAAATAGTTTTGGGGGTTTCACTAGGTTGCTTTAAGGTATCCTAATATTAAGAAAAAAAGGTTAAAAGCATATTTAAGAGGGTGAAGAGGCATTTACTCTAGAACACAAACCTGTAAAGAAAAATTCCTACACCGGAAAACCATATCTCCGCAGCTCGATAGCATATAGCAGTTAGATTTATCGGAAATGATTAAATACAGCTCTTATAATAACGGTTTTCAATATATACTTTTCATTACAATTGACGTATACTCTAGATAATTGTGGTTGAAGCACAATAAAAGATAAAAGATCAGCTAACAGTTGCCGAGGCTGTACTTGAAATTAATAGGAGGACGAAGCGGAGAACCCTAAATCATTTTGGACAGAATCAGGAATGGAATTCAAGGGGCGCAGATCTTCAGGAGCTGCCCTCGGCGAGTATGGCATAAAAGCTATTACACATACATTTTCCGTACAACAAAGCGGCAATAGTCTGAAAGAGTCCAACGTACATTAAAGAACGCATGCATAGGTATTTTAAACTAAATGAATACTATTTAAATATTTGATTACTGGACGCATCTGGCTTTTTTCTTATAACAGAGTCCTTACCACCTAGAACTATAAAGTCAAACTCCTTTTAGAAATGTCAACAGAGGACGTATTGGTGCATATGGGTGAAAAAGAAAACAAAATAAAAGAATATTCAGGAATAAAGGTAAACGATTATGTAGGAGTTTCTCGAACAGAAGAAAGGATGGGTATGAGTCCGGTTGGACTACGGAAGTTTTTTAAAGTTCACAATATCCGGTCGCACCGTCGTGATAGTTTAAAGTTATATTATCTGAAGGATTAAAATGGCGAAAAGATAAAAGGGGGATTTTATAAACAAGAAATACAAAAAGTAAGGTTCAATCCTGTAACTCATGAATATAAAATTGAAAAAATATTAGCTACGAGAGGTAAAGGAAGAAATAAGCAGTTACTTGTGAAAGTTTAATACTTAAATAAAAGCAAGTGAAGTTAAAGGAAGACCATTTCGTTGACATTATAAATCGAGGGGAGAGTGGTAGATCACTTTTATAGTAACTCTGCCTTCTTGCAGGCCGTCCTGGGGATTTAGCGCGTGTGATGGAAGTAGGAACGAGTCTCGGATTGTTGACCAACTGGCTAATGACGGTCCTATACAACTGAAGGGGGGAGGAGAGAGGCAATACGCGAGAGAGTAGGGATTTGTGGAAATGGAAGTAGTTAAATACGGACAGTAGGAAAATTTGCCTCAACAATCGTAATTCTGGATGGGGGTGTACGAGAACGTGTAAGGAATGGTGTTTGAAACTATATTACAAGAGTGGAAGATACTCGTTATCTGAAAAGGGCTACAATTGCCAAAAAGATGAATACAACAACATTTGCTACAGAAAGGAGAGATACTTGCTTTGAAGAATTTTACTGTGTTTGGCGGAGGTCATATTTTAAATTCGTGCCTGCTATTTTTAGTACATTATTCAAACGTTCTCTTATGTGATATGAGGGTATTATGTGGTAAGGACTTGGTATGCAATAACTGAAATGCGTAGCCGTATGAAGGAGTAAAAAGTTCAAAGGTAAATGTACAACCTACGAGACCGGGACATGTTTTTTTTCTCGAACGATCACCAAGTGGCAGCGTAAACATCATTCGTAAGACGTGTGATGCTGAGTTGGATATACTTCATAATATCCCTACTATGTTGAAGGAGGGTTATACATCTGTGAGATAACCGCATGACTAAAGAGTACTGGCTTATCGACATGTACCCCCAATTACCGAATGCTCAAATCAATCCAGGATATGAGGCTTATGTATATGCAATAAGTATATTGACATCAAATAGGTATGGGTTAATCTAGAAGCTCCTTTATTAAGAGTAGTATAATTTTCCCAAGAGAGAAAAGTTATAAAAGTTCATTAACTACCCTGAATAGATCAAATATTTGACTCGTAACGCGTGCATATCAAAAGAATGTAGAAAGGAAATCCTTTTCCCTTTACATACGGTGCATTGTTATGCAAAGTTCACATTTAGAAGAAGACCACAGATGCATAATGTAACAGCATAATGGAAAATATATAAGAGGAGTAGTCAAATATATTTTTCTTCATTCATTAAAAGTTATTCTCACAGTGTAAGATAGTATAAGAAAGAAGCTCCTGTAATAATAATGGACGAAGAAAGGGTATTCAAGGGAACAAAAATGCAGAGGGGGGTATGGCCTTGGTGGAGTTTTTGCCAAGCTATGGAGAAGTGCAAGGAACTACTCTCAGGAAAGGGCGGGAATATATAGGTAAAACAAGCTAATAAGACAGGTTTGCATACTATGTAAGAATATTGCTGGCAGGAAATAATAGCCTCGTACAGCATTAAAAAGACGTATTGCGGATGTTTCAGATGAGATGTTGGATGAATGTTAAGCGTAAAATAAGACGTAATATGTTCAGGACAAGGGTCGAGGGATCAACAGATTGTCCTTAAAAGAAAAGACTAGAGCGAAAAACACCTCTAAAGAAAAAGAGTTAAAAATTGATGTATTTGCTATTTAATTACTAACTAAAACTTTTATAGCGATGTGGTGTATATAAGTAGAGAGGTTTTCATGAGAAGATGTTACGTCCAGAGCTCGCACCATGCAAGATGCATTTCCTTCAACCTTCTAGTCCTGATTGTTGTAAGAGGAATTGGATTCTCTTCTCAAATGAACCCTACACCAGATTAGCGTTAGCGAGTCCAACTTTAATCAGTATTAATCCGCATGCATTCAATTTACCAAATACAGATGTTCCTCTAAGAGTTCATATTCAGCATCTCTGAATCAATACTAACCCCTCCTAATGTGTTTTTTATATGTAAAAAACCGCAAATTGACCAAAACCTCTGATGGTACAGATCTTCCTTCGGGTGACGATCAAATAGTATATACAGAATCAAATTTTCTGTATACATGTTTTAAACAGGTTGAAGTCTAATCTTAAAACGGAACTTCACTAGGTGCATTCAGCGGCCTGAAAAGCAGTAGTATGCCTTATAGAAGCTTATATAGTAACATATTGTTAAATTATTCCAGAACGGGTGTAAGATGCTAAACAATCTTCATCTCAAATCATGTGGTTTTATAGCTTCCAAAGATGAAAGCTGCACAATAGAGAAAGCAGCTAAACAAGTCATTAAATAATACTTATGATTTTTACGGTCGATTAAATGGCGATAACTATTTTCTCTCAAGAAAGACTCATCTATATCTGTAGATACTGAAATCATTTTATCACGGGGGGGGGGTTCCCGCGCCGCCTCCGCCCCGCCGCGCAAAAAACAAAAAAAAAAAAACGCGGTTTATGAAATCCTAAATTTGCTCTTAAAAAAAAAGTAAGAGGAGCCTCTGACTAGCTACAGGCTGGATGTCCAAGAACCACTGTTTTCAAACTGTTTGGAGGCTTATCTCTATGTCAGAAAAGTGGAATATTATCACCCACGACGCGTCCATTTGGAAATTGAAATTTCGCTTTTTGGAATACTCGACAAGCAAAGTACCACCTAGTAAGAGGTTGAAAGCAAGATATTTAATTCACTCAAGGAATATCGAGTATCACCAATATCCCTAACATGTGAACGGAAATTTAACAACAGAAATAATAATAGGGATGTGGAACGAAGCGCGTACTCAGGGAATATAAGAAAGTCACCCTATAAATTCCCACCTTTCGGACTTAGGGTATCAGTTTAAATGTGAATGGACTGCCTCACGGACGTGATTCTGAAATGTTATACAACGGAGACCCATCTCTGTACTCGGCCTTTTACGACTTAATAGCGCCATACGTGTAAGTTCATGTAAATGATGAAGTGGACAGGCTTTAAATCTTGAAGAAATACGCAAAGAACTAGTAAATTTATACGCCCCTATGATCTTGCTGCAGACCTTTCAGCTTGTCAACGCTCCTAATCATCTTATTTTGAGAAAGGGCACCCAAGGACTAAGTCTCTCTTTTGTCGAGTCTACAATCACCCATACACTGTAGTGGTCTATCTTGAGCATCCTCATTGAAATTGAGAGAGTACGCAACGTACTTTAATTAATTAAAGATGAATGAAGAGGAGAGATAAAATCGGTGTTTAAAAGTGAACCTCGCTTTTTAGGAGTGTTTGCTATTACGAAATAAACTCTGTAAAAGTTTGGACAGAAGGATACTGCTCCTATTCAATACATTGTCGTCACAGTTATATTCACAGGAACATTGGATTTCCGTTTATATATAGAGCAAAAACGATACTGTTCACATAATTGATTCTTTGAACTGTAAAATTTAATATTGAATAATAAAATATATTACCTTCATTTTTAAAATATAAAATGTTAAGCTGTGTAAAAACAATGTCTGACTTCTGGCAACCCTTATGATTCCAATTTATGTGGAGTTATTGTATTTAATTTCCACTTATTATGTTTTTTAAAGTAATGTATGTTTTAATAAACTTTGTAAAATCAGAAAATTTTACGAATTAAGTGGACCGAACGAATGGCAATGATTTATATTTCTGATTATGTAATAATGCTTTAAAAATGAAAAAAAAAACGCGAAATATTTACTTCCCTTAAAACCTTCGTATAAGGATTTAAAAAGGGTTTTTTAATACAATTTTCGTACATTTTAATAAAATAAAATGTTTATATAACAGAAACTCTGTGTGTTTTTATTCTTCACATTAACATTAAAAGAGAGGAGAGAGAGAGTATTAAAAATACAATAAAAAATAGAAAGTAATAAATAAAGAAGATCACAAAAAATACGAAATATAAAAGAACATACAGTGGGGATAAGTAAATGAGTTAAATAAAACAGTAAAACAGAGAAGTTTAAAAAGATGCTAG
>JABUQX010061057.1:22500-47500 GCA_015478945.1 Trachelipus rathkii | reverse complement strand
GGCCAAAAAAAAAATAAAGAAATAAAAAAAAAAAAAATACATTAAAGAAAAACTTTAAAATAAATGGAAAGTAAAACCCCACCCTGTCCCTTACCTAACGCAATTCCCTCAGGTGGGCGCAGGACGCGGGATTTAAATAGAGGGAGATTGAATATTGCGGGGAAAATAAAGAAGGCAAGGAGTTCCACAAAACAGATGTGCTGGAAAGGAGGAGGCATTACCACAACGAGGTGATCCTTGAGTCTCCAAATTTAGATATAATCATATATATATACTATATATAATATATATTATATATAATATAGTAATATATGTATATATTATATTATAAATATATATAAATGTATGTATATTTTATTTAATATATTATATATATTCGGTGTTTCAATTGCCCAATGAGGAAGGCCAGTAATTTCTTACCTTCCCCAATATATGGTTCTTCCTTTATTTAATCTTATCTAATTGCGATTAATATGCAAATATACCATATATTATATAAATAATATAACTATATCATATATTATATATACTATATATATAATTATATATATACTATTATATATATATATTATATATATATATATATACTATATATATAATATATATAATTTTTTTTTTTTTTTTTTTTACAGAGATACAACACCATCACTCACCGGGCCAGAGCCCTAATCAAAGGAGGAGGTTGTACTCAATAACGTCCGAGCAGGAACGAAGCCAAGCCCAAGGGAGAATAGCTCACATTCACATTCTCACCACCCGACCAGGTGTGAACCTGGGACCCATCGCTTTGTTGGGCGAGTGCTCTGACACTGAGCCTATCGGCGCTTTTTTATGTACAATAAAATAAATTATTAAAAAATATTATATATAATATAGAATATATACAATACATATACATAACCTAAATACAGATACACATACACAAACACACATATATATCTAAAATAAACATATCATTACTATTATTAATTACTATCACTATTCCATTACTATCATTAATTCACGACTTATCACTATCACTGGAACAATTATTGTTGTATTATAATTTTATTATTGGTTATGGCCATACACAGTCATCTTCACAACTGAATAATTCGATATATTATTTAACCCGAGCGTAATTCACTTATATTAAAAATTCTTCATTATACCTAATCATTACACCTGCCATCTATTTAATCATATTCACTCTCTACCCCACAATCACCTGTTATCACTATTACTATGGTATTATTATACGATAACGTGTCAACTAAGTTATTCAGGTGATCATTTCCACGTATACCACCATATTAAACCATCAATTATCCATTAACATATTATTATTTATTCATTATCACAAAACACTGTTATTTACTCATTAGATGTTAAACGATACCATCACCACCCATCTCGCGGAAAGGAAAATGTGATAGAACGGGGTTATCAGCCTCCTCTTGTCTACCAGTGGAAGAGAATTCTTAACCCCTTAACTCATTTCGCCGCCATAAATATAATTATCCTTTTTTTCACTCTTCTCTTCTGCATTGATATTTTCGTTTGGATTTTCACTCTTCCTTTTATTATTAGCTTTTCTTTTCAAAATTTTTTTTGTTCCAAGAACACAGGCAAGATCATTTTCATTGTAGAGACTCAAATCCTTTCCTCGAGTAAATTTTGAATAGCTATAAAACATTTAAAAATTGCCCAAATTTTTTTAAAATTCAGAAATCGTAATTTTCTTTTTCCTTTGAAAGGAAGTGTCAAAGCACTTCGAATCAAATGCTTTCTTTCTCTCTCTGTTCTCTTAAAATATTCCAATAAAATCTTCAGTAGACTTCCAAAGATTGGGACTTCATCTCATTCCAATAAAAGTCGGCGCTCTCGCTGGTACTATCCCTTCTTCTTTTCTCAAATCTCTTCTCTCTACTGGTCCCTCTATATTTCGCTCCCCTCTTAGTTTCCACTGAGTCCGACAACTCAGGCGGGACGGTCGAAATTCATATAGTATATAGTAGGTTCATATTAAATTGCTACGTTATACCTACAATAATAGCTCTATATGCAAGTATACAATAGTAGTATGAAGTTAGACATATAATATATTATATATAATAATTTATTTATATATAATTATAGTATATATATATATGGCACTTATTATTATTAAATTTAAATTACATAAAGTGGCGTGATAATCGAAGATTTCGCAGAACTCTGCTCGGTGCATCCCTGCAGTGTGGACGCTGTTCAGCTAAAACTGCAATAGAAAAGATCCCGAGAGTTTCCCACCAAGTTGCTTTTTTTTATCATGTTAATTTGTTATATGTTAATTTTTTATAATTTTTCTTATTTTATTCTTTTTTAAGGGGCTCGAGCCGACCGGGGGACATAAGGGGGACGAAGTCCCCCCCGTTCGTCCCTCGCTGAGGCCGAGAGACCTGACTCTTTCCTTTCTTTGCGATTTAATCTTGCGTATTCCTTTCTCGTTAAAAAATAAAAAAGAAAAACCTTATTGGCAACCTTGTGACGCACTATTGTCTTGAAATAATCGAAAAAAAAATCCTCGGATTACTACATCTGTTACGGGTTCTCGGATATACTGATCGGGAATCAACCTTCACCTTTATACAAAGGATAAGTTCCTACTTATAGGTATATATACTATATATAATATATATATATAATATATTATATATATATATATATTATATATAATATATACTATATATATATATATTAATTACTATATATTATATTATATATATTATTATATATATATATATAAATATATATATTATATATATATACTATATATATCATATATATATACTACTTATATATATATAATTAATATATATATAACTCATTATATATATAATATATAATATTATATATAACTATATATATCTATATATTTATATATATATTATTTATTATATATTATATATATTATATATGATATATACTAATATATATATTATTATATATATATATAAATATATTATTATATATATATATATATATAATATATATATATGATAATATATATATATATATTATATATATACTATATATATATATATATATATATATATATTCATACACTCTATATATATATATATATATATTATATATATATATAGTACTAAATAGTAATATATATATAATATATATATATTATATAATATATAATATATATACGTATATTCATAGTATATAGATATATATATATATTATATATAATATAATTATAATATAGTATTAATGTTATGTTGTTCTCACGCATAGCCTCAATCCCGAGATTGGAAATAACCTCAATCCAGAGATCTGAAATTGGTCAGGGAAAGTATTTGTACGGTTTCTGACCAAGTGGTAAAGCGCAAGGATATTGAGGCCCGATAGCAAGCCCTACTACAGCCCAATGCAGTCGGAGTGCATGCCACCGCAGGCCTGGGTTCACATCCGTAATACGGCTTTCTTTCCAATACGAGACAGCAAGAGAATAGGTTTGATTTGTATGTTTAATAGATTGCTGTGCTGTATGTGTTGTCTATGTTTGTAGTGATGTGTGTGTATTGAGATTAGGGTAATGCACTATTAAAAATGCGCTATTAAAAAAACATTCTCAAAACCCCAAAACAAAACAAAATCTCCCCCAAAGCTGTATATATCCACATCCCCTACAATACTTTCCCAATTATCTATCATATATAGGTGGAAACCACAAATTTGCAAAGAAGAAAATATCAACATACAAATGACCTGCACACAGACAGCACAAATTCAGCTTTAACAAGTCATAGGAGTAATACAAACCATTATATCAATATCACCAATATAAAAAACGATACAAATATCAATCACAACGCGAACCATCGGCAAATCATGGAAAATACCTTTGCATTTAAAAACTATCATAACAAAACTTTTACAATAAACAAATCCCGATGAAGTTAAGATAGATTTTATACAAAAATGAATATCTGAAAACACTTAAAAATATACCAACAAACACCATGAAGAAAATAGCAGACCAACTGAAAAACACATTTCATCTAGATGAAAATCAAAACAAGAAATCCAGTTCCTCCTCTAGCTGAAGAGGTCTCGCGTTGTCGGCAACGAAAATTAGCTTCTCTTTTTTAAATTTACTTTTCATTAAAAGGTGGTCTTTAACAATGTTTTAATTTGTGTACATTTGGTTAATAAATAAAATTGAAGACGAATAATAAAGCCTAATTACTAAAAAAGAAATCCAAGGGCTTCCTCTCTAAAGTTAATATATCATCACTACGACAAAGTAGTCTTAAATAATATATATATATATAAATTATATATAATATATATATATATATACTACTATATATATATATATATATATTATATATATATATATATATATATATAGTATATTATATATATATATTATATATATATATATATATATACGGTATATATATATATAATATATATATATATATATATATATATATAATATATTATATATATATTATATATATATATATATATATATAGTATATAATATATATTATATATATAAATATATATATATATATACATACTATTATATATAATATACAATAATATATATATATATATATATATATATATATATATATATAATATATATATATAATATACATTGTCATATATATTATAAATATATATATATATATTATATATACTATATATTATATAATATCCTATATATATATTATATATAAATAATTATATATAATACTATATAGTACTAATAGTCATCATAGCAACCTCATACTATACCTATATATATAATATATATGTATGGCTATAATATTTATAATATATATATATATATATTATATATATATACTATATATTTTAAATTTATATATATATAATATATATAATATATTATATATATATATTATATATATATATATATATATATTAGTATATATATAATATACTCTTATACTTAAATATGATAAGTATTATATATATATATTAATAAATATACTATTCGATATATAAATATACTATATATATAATATATATATATTCTAAATTTAATATTATTATACTATATAATATATTATTAATATATATATAATAATAATATATATATATTAATATTATTAATATATATATATATATATATACTATAATATATAATATATAATATATATATTATATATATATATATTAATTATATATTAGTTAATATATAATATATTATAATAATACATAATATATATATATTAATATAATATTATATATATATATATATAATATAATTATATTAATATATATTATTATATTAATATATATTAATTAAATATATATTTATTATAATAATATTAATTAATTATTATATATATATATACTATAATATATATATATATAGTTATAATATAAATTATATATATTTATAAGTTATATATATATAATTATATATATATAAAAATAATATAATATATACATTATATATATTTTAATTATATAAATATATAATTATAATTTAATATATATATATATAATATATATATATATATTATAATATTATATATATAATTAATAATTATATTATTAATATATATATATTATATATATATTAATATATATTATATTAAACTTATTAACTATATATATTATATATAATATATATATATATATATATATAATATTAATAATTAATTATAATATTACATTTTTATTATAATATTAATTAATATTAATATAATATATACTTAATATAATATATATATATATAGTATACTACTATATATACATATATATATATAAGTATATATATATATATAATAATATTAATAATATAAGTTAATATATATTAAATATATATATATATATATATATATTATATAATATATATTAATATATAATTTATATATATATTATTAATAATTATTATTTTATCTTATTTATGTATTAAGTCAATAATAAAGAGCATATAATTAAATTCCAAGCATTGTTCATTATTAATTTTTATCTTATTGTGTCAATTATAAAGATGTATATGAATTAAGAGTATTGTCTTAATTCTTTAGCATACGTTAATATTATTTAATAGAGTCAGTATAATTATCAACGTACTACTAATATTTCGCTCCGAACTTTTGTTCTAAAAAAACTATATATAACAACTTTATATTATAATATATCGATGTACCAGTAATAAAAGTTTTGTGTGAGCAAGAAACTTAGATTGGGAGCCCAAAATAATACATGAAAAACTCAATCACTTAAAGTTGGCCAAAATTTCAGATAGGTTATTAATAAAGTGTTTAACATTATTTAGTATATGCTTCAATTTTAAAAAGTATGGATAACTGTAAAGTTCATTTTTTTTCTTTTAAAGATAAAATTGTTTAAAACTAAATACTTCATTATATTATTTTTAGATTATTTTTTTTTTCCTGTTTTTTTATGTATTAATAGGGATGGTATATCTTAAAGACTTCAAAATAAAGTCTTTGAATTTATGTTTATAAAATCAAAAAGAATAAAAAGAGTGAAGAAACAAAGATTTTTGAATTGCGTCAAATACCTAAAAAAAAGAATAATAAGATAAGGCTAAGATTTATAGAGTTACTATACAGCGCAATTTATGCTATCTTTACATCCCGAAAGATATTATGTAGGTGAGTTTAATATTTCCCATTTTATTTTATTTAATATGTAAAAAAAAAATAAACTTTGCAACGTAATAATTTAATTATTAATAAGAAATTTCCTTAATACAACATTCTAAACATTTCTGAATAAAGTACATGTTAGCAATTATCTTATAAACAAAGTAATCCAATGCAAAGTTTTAAAATCCATAGGAGCAGTTGTAAAATATTCCTTATAATTTGATATTTTATACTTTAATTTCTATCACAATGTTTTAGAAAAAGGTAAGAAATTTAAATACATTTATATTAATTTTATCTTCCAAGTGTCTATTTACCGAAAATAGTTGTGCTTTTCGCTCATAAGCACTACTTCTACTTTGTTGTATTTCAAAATGACAATATTTTATGAGCAAATGCAATAAGTCATTTATATCTATAAATGGATTTTATTAATATTTATATATAATATAATTATTATATATATAGTAAATAAATCATTATTATTCATATTATTATATAATATATATTATAAATTATATAACTTGATATTTATTATATTACATAATTAATATGACATTATGATGTAGATATTTTTTTCTTTAATTATTTAATTAATTATTAATTAATTCATTATTATTATCATTTATTATATTTGATTATAAATTATTATTATTATATTAATATTATATATTTTATAATTTAATTCTAATTATTATTATATTGGTTATATTATTGTATATTATTTCCATTAATTTAAAACTTAGTTGATGTAATCTAAAGGAGTGCATTTTAATAAGAATATATATACTATGAGATCAAGTCCTGTTTAATTATTTGGATATTCAGAATTCTCAAGGTGTCATATTTATTTTCTATTATTCTAATACATATTATTATTAAATATTAAATAACTTTCATAATTTATTATCTTATTATATATTATTTAATTGAATTATTTTTTATTTTTATATATATCATTATTATTATTTAATTATAATTATTATTATTATTATTTAATAATTTATTACAGATATTATATCATTTAAACTATTCAGAATCTCATTATTATTACTTCATTCGGAATTTTTTGTTAATATATCTTATATTAATTTAATATATTATTAATATTATTTAATTATTATTAATATATTTAATTATTTAATATTATATTTATTATTATTTAATTTTATTATTATTAATTTAATTATTATATTATTTATATATAAATTTATTATATATAATATATTATTATATATATTCTATTATAACCATGGAAACAATAACTTATTATATTATTAATAATTTAATTATTTAATTAATATTAAATATAACTAACATAGATTGAAAGTCATAAATATCCTTAAAATTATATATATTATTATTCTAATTTTATTATTATTTAATTATATTAATTTAATTATCACAAAGTAATTAATATTATAAATATTATTTAGAATATTTTAATAAATTTCATAATATTATTATTATTTTATAGAAAAATTAATTATTTATATTAACTATAATATAATTTCTTTATATTCTTAAATTATATTATTTAATTATTATTATTTAATTTTATATTATTGCTATATTTTGTTATTATTCAATTTATATAGGTATATATTATATTTATATTAATTTATAATTAGATTATTATTATTATTATAATTATATTAAATATATGAATTATGTAGTATTATTATTATTATTATTATTATTATATTTTAATATTTAATTTATTTTATATTATTTATTATATTGATTATTATTATTATTTATTATTTATATTATTCTTTTAATTTTAATCTCACCATCAATTATTCAATTATTATCATTAATATTATTATAATTATATAATTATATTTATTATTATTAATATTATTTATTAATTTGTTTAAAGTCCATGACATACATCCCAAAAGACATTGTACGTCACATAGAATTTAAAGAATCGTTCCTTATATTTTAGAATTTATCAATTGGTATTATTATTATTAATTTGCGCAACATATACAATTAATTATACTCAGGTAAGATCTTATGAATTACGTCGTATTATGTATAGAGTATAGTGTATGGTTCGAATATTATTAAGTTGTCTCATTAGTATTTTTCCTTCACGGTAAAGTATCTCATTAGCTCATCTAATGATTAGTAATATTTCGAACTCTTATTTTTATTCCTTCCAAGCAGCTAGTTTCTCTCATAATAATCTCACAAAAGAGATTTAGATGACTACACATTCGGTATAACAGATTGAAAATAGGTGGTATATATGTCAGAAATAAAATTACCCTCTCTCCTATCTGTTATCTCGTATGTATATCCGAGTTAAGCCAAAGCTTGAATCTGTATTGAAGCAACTTGATAGGTCCCAATTAAGATTTGAGAGTTATTATTCATTATTAATTATTACATCATCTCCCAGCTAAGGAATTCGGGCGTCCAGCTCCGTCTGGCGCGGAACCCCTAGGCATCTATGCCTCGCTCGGTCTCTCCCTATAGGACTCCCGTGTTGGATCCTTAAGACAGCCACTCTTTTTAAACTAGATGTATATGTGCTCGCAAAGTTAGGTGCGCAGTATGGTTAATCCGGGAGGAAGTGATAGTCCTTGAGCCTACACCATTTACCGGGATAAGATCGAAGAGTGTCTCCTTAAATTCCGCCTAACATCGAAGATCGACCAAGACATGAATACGGGCCCGAATCCTATTTGGCACCGAAAGACGCTCGTTCTCCCAGATCGTGGTACGCAGAAGCACTCCCGATAGATGCGTACAGCCAGCGACTAGCAATCATAATATTGAAGTAGTTTACTCTCATGAGTGTCTGAGAGTCTCTTAAAGTTTCTAGAAATGCAAGGAAAGTGAAAGGGCCGTTTTGGTCATAACTCCTTTGTCGCTGATATCACTTATATCTTATGGTATTATGTAAATATAATCAATATCTACACCGTATACCGTTCATGACTTGTCACTATATATAAATTAGAGAAATACGAGAACGCTTTTATGTATATATACATATATATATATATATATGGTGCGTGCCCTTCGGTGCACTATAGCATATACGTGTAGGTGTTAGTGTATGTGTATATATTGTATATTGTGATATCTGTGTTAATATATAATATTAATAATATGTATCGTATGTATTATATTAAAATGTGTACTGTATAGATGTATAAATAAATAATTACCACGTGATACGTCATGACTTTGTATCTAATGTATAGTACGTTTACGTGTGTGTGCGTCATCTACGCGCCGCTAAATGTTTACGTGATTATAACCTCATTTTCCTTGAAATAGTGTTTATGTAACTATCAACTCAGTGACTAGCTTTCGGGTCCATCATACTTATTAGACAATATCTTTAGCGATAACTGGTCTCTCAAGTAAATTGAGTAACACCTAACTAAGGTTAACCCTCCATCCTTTAAACTATTAGGAATACCTACTTTTGTTTTACGGGTACAATAATCTTAGGATGGAGAGCTCATAAATAGGTGAGGGCAAGCCATCTAGCACTCCTAGCACTAAATTATTGAAATAAATTATTTAATTCTTATATGAAAGGGAATTATGAGCCTATCATAGAAAGTCAATAAAGGAGGAGCGACGTTTACGGAAGATAACAAGATAATTAAATATAAGATTTAAAAAATCTTTCTCTAATTGAAAAATGTTATTTATTTGGCATCTTATTCATTATATATAATTATAAATATAACTTTTTTTTTATATTTACCCGCTCTATTTATTATTTTTATTAATTATTTATTATTAAATACTTGCTCTTTTATACTATACTATATGTATAAGTATTTGTGTGACTCCTTAAAAAATTTGTGATTTCTCATAAATAAAAAATTTATGATTGAAAATGAAAATTTTGATTAGGCCTGCGACTAATTTTATTATTTGAAAATATTGTTAGCGCTTTTTGCGGCTCTGCGGACTTATAGTCATTATCCCTAACTTTCCCGTCATTTTATTTTACTCGGTTTTGCGATTCCTAAATGTTTAAAAATTTTGTCCCACCTCACCACTTTCTGATACTAATTATATAAATATATATATATATATATTATATGTATATATATATATATATATAAATATATATAAATATAATATTAATTCTATATATATATTATATATATATATATATTTAATTAAGTAATAATTAGATATAATATATATTATATACTATATATACTATATATTAAATATATATTATTTAATTATTATTTAATTTATTATTATTTTAATTATTTATTTATTTAATTATTATTATTATTATATATTAAAGTAGGATAGGTTATTCACTAATTTAGCCCTTATATTATAGCCAAGCTGAAGAGATCCTTTACTTTCCTACCATATATCCTGGAGTATTTTAAGCAATCCTCTCACCCTATTATTTCAAACATATTTTTATATTAGATTTTTTTTTTTTCTCATATTTTTTTACTAATTTATATTATAATTTATTTGTTATAAATATTAATAATATATATATATATTATTATTTCTTCTTATCTTTATCTTCTATATTCTCTCTTTTACTTCTTCTTACTTATCTCTATATTCTATTCGATCTATTACTTTTACTATTTTATACTTCAATTCCTTCTTCTTACTTTAACCTTCTTCTTTTACCTTATTTTTAGTAATATATTTATTATTATTTAATTAATTAATTAATATAGATTATTTATTATATATATTATTATATTATTAATTATTATATTAATTTAATTATATTTATATATATAATATTATTATTAATTTATTATTATTAATTATTTTTATATAATTATATTTTATATATATTTTATATATTTATATAATTATTTTACTTATTTATTTATTTTAATTATAATTTATAATTTATATTATACATTAATTTATTATTAATTTTTATAATTAATAAATTAATATATTTATTATTAATGTATTATATATTATTCATTTATATATTATATATATAATATATATATATATATATATATATATATATATATATATAATATATATATTAACATTATATTATTTATATTTATTTAATCATTATAGCATTATCATATTATCATTATTCAATATTATTATTATTATTATATATTATATATTATTATATTATTTATATATTAATTATTATTATATAATTATTGATTATTATTATTTAATTACTAATTATTATATATTATTATTATTTAATTATTAATTTTATTAATAATAATTCATTATTTCATATAATATATTACATATTTTACTATTATTTAATTATCTATTTAATTTATAATTTATAATTTTATTAATTTTATATAGTATTATATTATTATTAATTTTTATAATTGATATTATTTATTTATATGTAATTATTATTATATATTATTTTAATTATATTATATTATTAATATTATAATATAAATTAATTATTAAATTATTATTAGTTTTATATATATAATTATTTAATTGTTTATTATTATATTTAACTATTATTATTATTATTATATTATTTATTATATATATTTAATTATTATATATTAAATATATTTAATTATATTATTTATTATTTAATTAATTATTATATTATTTATAGTAATAATATTATTTATATATAATTTAATTAGTTATTATTATTATATTATTATATTAATATATATTAATTCCTTTAGTTTGTAATTATTATTAATTATTTTAATTATTATTATAATTTAATTATTATTATAATGCTATTATTTAATTATTTCATTTATAATTATTATTATTATTATGATATTATGATATTATGATTATTATTGTAATTAATTATTATAATGATATGAATTTAAATATGACATGAATCGTAATCGTTATATACAATTTATTATAATTTATTATATCTTAATTAATATTATATTTATTAAAGTAATGATTAAATTATTATTTATTATTTATTTTTAAATTAATATTATTAATTTATAAATTTAAATTTATTAATTAATTATATATTTATTATATTATTTAAAGTATCCATATTATTATTAATTATTATATTATATATTATTATCTATTAGGCGACTTGTTAATTATGTTAATTATTTATTATTTAATTATAAATAAAGTTTATTAATAATAGTTATATATTTAATTATAGTTTTTATTAACTTAATATTATTAATATAATATTATTAAAGTATATTATTAAATTATCTAAATTAATTATTATTATTATTATTAAATTATTATTTTTATTTTTATTAAATATTTCATTAAATTTATAAAGTAATTTTAATTACTAATAATAATTATATTAATATTAAATACTAATATGATTCAATAAGACTATAAATGTAAATAATTGCAAATGTCTGTAAATAATCCTAAATAATAATTAAACCAAACATAATGTACATAAATAAATCTACTGATAAATTACATTATAAATAAATTAAATATTTAATGTAATAAGTTTTATATTTATTGTGATTGGTAAATTATTTTGTTATTCTGACATGAAGGTTATATATTCTTATATTTTAATTATACTTATTTTATAATTATATATGATTATATTTATTATTATTATTATTTATAATATTTACCTTTATCAATTGTAACGTAATCTGTTCCTATCATTGTATCAATAATTGTATCTGTATCTTTATTTATTTGAAGTTATTCAGTGGCTCATCAGATGTAAATAAATCTCCAAAACATGGAACATCAAGATTTTATTATTATTATGTTTTATTATATAATAATAATAAATATTAATAATATAAGTTATAATATTAATTTATTTTTTTATAATTAATATTTTACTCTACTATTATTTTTAAATAATAATAATAATAATAAAATAATCAATAATAATAATAATAATAATGAATAATAAACAATTAATAATAATAATAATAAATAATAAATAATAATAATTATATATATCTATTCAATATAATTTCCTACTCCAATATATATTAAATAATTAATAATTAATATTAATATTAAAATATATATAATATAATAATAATAATATAATAATAATAAATTAATAATTAAATAATTAATAAAACTATAATAATAATAATTAAATACATAATGATTATATATATAAATAAATAATTATAAATAATAATTATAAGTATATAATATATTATCAGTAGAGAATACTATCCTACACTATTACGTATGAATAATAATCTACAATGTATTGTGAGTAATTAAGAGATAGAACGTATGCAAACTTATATTATAAAATATATGAAAATTAATACAATATTTCATATTACCAAATATTATGCATAATTCTTATTTCAATACATTATATCTGAGAATAATATTCTAACTTTATTATTTTCTAGTATAGTAAACAAATCGATTCTAGTGTTATTCCCTGATTAAGTTATGTACATTATCGTAATATAATGGCACTAGAGGAAATAATAAGTATACATGATTTCAAAATTACATCTATATACATACAAAAATATGTAGAATTAATAGATACATATATATCTGCTCCAGAACACTTAGCAGCCTATCTTATGTTGAATATTATAGTCCCTTATACTAATTCGTGAGCAACACGGCACTCCAGTTTAGCCTCTCTCAAATTGCGTGAGTCAGTCATTTTGTTTCAAAAGAAGCCCGTGACGTTAACAATAGTTATACATTGTGAATACAATGAAGTCTAAAAATAAATTTTAAATCATAACATTATTAAATAAGCAATAAAAGCACCAAGTAAAAATAATCAATTAATAAAAAATAATAAAATAAAAAATCATAATTATAATAATTAATATATAAAAGTTAAATTTTAAATTTTATTTAACATAAGTTTGATTCTTTTTTATTTACATTGATCATTAAAGAAATAAATCTAATAATAATAATACATTGTTTAATTCAACTTAAGTAGAAAATAAAAAATTTCTAAAAATAAAATTTAACATTAATTGTTATTATTATTAGATGTATATTAAATATGTGATTAAAAAAATTAAGTTAATTCATTTCTCTAAAATCATTTAATATATAGATAAAGTTATGAGAAAGTAAAATCTAAAATAGATAATAATGATAACCTCATAACAAAACAATAAATATAGGTCACGATATAAAAATGAGAAAACTAATTAAACTAATAGGGATAAATATGAGAATTAACTCAAAATATTTTATAAATAATTATTTGTTAATTAATAATTATATATAAATTAAATATATATAAATATCAATTTGAAATATATATACAGTAACACCTGAACATTAAGATAAGAAAATTGCTGAGAAGTTAAAATAATGAAACGTCTAATCCTTTTTCTTGTTTTTAGCTGAGTTTTGATAAAATAAAATAAAATTAGTCACCATTGACCTATACCGTGTGAAGATAGAGTACTTTATTAAAGAAAGTGACAACTATGACTCCAAGCACCGATAGTATCACTAGTGCATTATTATTCGATAGTGCAATGAAAAGATGTGTATATTATGAATTTCCTGTATGATAAATAAAAAGTATATGGTATTAACATTTTAATAAGAATTTATAAATAGTATATATAATATAATTATAAAGAATGAGTCTGAATGACAAATTATATTAGCAAAAAAAATAATTAATTAATAATAATAATAATAATTAATAATAAAATAAAATAATAATAATAATAATAATAATATTTTATAATATAATAAGTAATAATTTAAATAATAATAATAATAATAATATATAATAATAATAATAATTAACTAATATAGATTTAATAATTAATAATCAATAATATAATATAATAATAATAATAATTATAATAATGAATAAAACAAGATTAATAATTAATAATAATAACTAATAATATTAATAACTAATAATAAAATAACTAATAAATAATAATAATAATAATAAATAATAAATAATAATAATTAATAATCAATAATAATAATTAATATAATAATAAATAATAATAATAATAATACATAATAAATAATAATAATAATAATAATAATAATTAATAATAATTAATAATAATAATAATGATATTAATAAAAACATAATAATGATATTTAATAATAATAATAATAATAAATAATCAATAATAATAATAATAATAATAAAAATAATAATAATAATAATAATAATAATAATAATAATAATTAATAATAATTAATTGAATAATGAGTAAAATATGTATAATAATGTTAACTAATAATCAAATAAATAAATTATTATATATTATTCAAAATAAAAAAAAGATATATATTATATATTTTCCCTAGCAGTTGGATTTTGCTCCCCTTTTATACACAATTTTGACAAAGGTGTTACACAAGTAAATAAATAGATTATATATATAAAGATATACACTCAAATAAATTCATTTTAAGTAAAAAAAACTTTGGACATTCACGAAATCCAAATAATAATTAATAATAATATATAGAGTTATATATAAATCCTTCTACATCTCTCAATATATCTTCACATCTCATATCACATCTCTCCTTAATAATAATAATTAATCTCCATATCTTACATCTCTCTACTCTATACATTATGTGTAAATTACATTTTTGAAATCCCATCTACATTACTTAATAAATAAATAATAATAAATTAATAATACTAAAATAATAATTGAATATATAATTCTTAGATTAAATTTAAAGATAAAAAGCAAAGACTATATAGTAATTAATAAAATAATAAATATAATTTAATAACTAATATATAAATAATTTTCAACAAATTAATTAGATAATAAATAGATTAAATTAAATAATTTAAACATATATAATAAAATATAAGTAATTAAAGCAATAACTATTTATTACAAATTTATGAGAAAATTTATCGGTAAATAATTATATATAAAATAATAATTAAATAATAATATAATAAATATTAATAATTAATATAACATAACTATAATTAATTAATATATTTTAATAATATAAAAAAAAAATTGCTTATGTAAATCTGTAAACAAATAAAACATAAATGTTATTAATAATTTTATTATTGTAATCAATTTTATTTTATAATAAAACACTTAGTAATATTTCATAACTAAGTAACTTAATAATTAAATATTAAATAATTAATATTATAATATAAATCTTATGATTAAAATATTTACCATTCACTCATATGAGATAATAATAGTAAGATTATAATGAAAGAATAATGAATATAACTAGATAAATAGATATATAATTAATATATAAATAAATTAATATATAAATAATAATAATAGATAATTTAATAACTAATAACAATAGAAAATAATAATAATAAAATAAATAAATAATAATTATTATAAAAAATAATATAAATTAAATTAATTAATAAAATAATAATTAATAATTAATAATAATAATAATATAAATATAAATAAAAATTAATTTAACTAATATATAATAAAGTATTATAAATAGATAATTAATAATAATAATAATAATCAATAATAATATAAATAAATATATAATAATTAAATATAAATAATAATAATTAAGCTTATGGTAAATTAGAAAATTCATTTGAAACATACCTAATAATATTAGGCATATAAATTACAAATAATTATATTAAATATATATATAAAAAAAATTATTTATGAATACATCAAAGGTGAAAATCTTTCATAATTATATAAATCTGATAAAAGAAATTATTTTGTAACATCTCATTGAATTTATATAATATAAATAATAATAATAATAATAATAATAATAATAATAAATACTATTATAATACATAATTAATAATAATTAAATTAATTATAATAATATAATAAAAATATAAAATAATTAATATAAATTAATATATAAGAATAAATATAAATAATAATAATTAATAATAATAATGAATAAATAATTAAAATAATAATAATAATTAAAATAATAATAATAATAATTAAATTAAATAATAATATATATATATATATAATTAAATAATTATAATAATAAATAATAAATAATATAATTATATATTGAATACTATCAAAGAAGTGAAAATTTCTTTCATGTTTAATGTTATAAATAAAAGAATATTTGTAACATCTCATTAGAAAGGAATGGAGAAGATTAACTGAAAATACTATCAACGCTGGTTGGTATGATGCCATCTCCAAAATAGTTTATATTGTTCAAATTGTTAATCTTTTATGTAGACAATGCAAAGCCAAATTTTTTTTTCAAACTGGCACCAGTGTGGCTATTTTTTGACATATAGGTGAGCATATTTCATATGAAATGGTGCACCTACATAATACTCATAAATAATTCCTCCAAAATCCAAATTAAATATCACTATATATTGAAAAAAATAAAATTGTTAAAATAGAATAATGGGAATAATATAAAAATGTAATTAGTATCAACTCATTAACCATATAAGAGCGTCATTGTGTATAACTACTATATAATAACAAATATATAATATATAGATATATAAAAATATATATATATTAAAAATGAGAATAAATTATATTATATATATCAATATATATAGATTATGACTACTATAATAAATTTAATTTTATATAGTATGAAGGAGCTCCGGCTCCTTCCACATTGTTTTTCTTCCACACCGTAAAGCACAATGCGCTAACTTGGTTTAATGGTTTAATTTAAATGAAATTATTTAAAAAATAAAATTATTAGACTTTTTCCGGATAAATAATTTAAGATTACAAATATAGAATTTACTTTAATAATATAATGTATATTAATTTATAAAAAATTAATAAATTAATATTAATCATATTATAATATAATAAATAACATATAATAATACATAGTAATAAAAAATGTGTAAATAATAATAAATTAAAATAAATATTAACATAATGTAAATATATAATATATAAAATTAACTATCATAATTCATTAGGGATATTATATAAATTTATAAATAATAAATAATAAATTTAAAAATTAATAATTAATTATAATAATTATTAATAATATAAAATAATTAAAATATATAATTAAATTTAATATAAATAATAATAATATAATTAAATTAATAATAATTTATATTAAATTAACCATAATTAACAATTAAATAATTATTTAAATAATTTTAAATAATTGATATAATATCTAACCAGGAAGAATTAAATTAAAAATAATGTTGTAAATGGATACATAATAATATTATAATAATAAATATATATAAATAATATATAATAATAATAATAATAAATATACTATTATTAAATCTATTAATAATATAACATAATATAATAAATAATAATTAATTAGTATAAATAAAGAATAATAAAAATTATAAATAAGATATAATAATAATAATATTGAAATAAGCTAATTAGTTTTATAACTAAATTAATATTTAAATAAAATAAATAATAATCAAATTATATTAATTAATTAAATATAATAATAATAATATAATGATAAATTAAGTATATATATATTATAACTCACACTACTTTATAATAAAAGAATAAATTAATAAAATAATTATAATATATAACATATAAATAATAATATATAAATAATAAAATATAAATAATTATAATATTTATTATATATATTATAATAATAATAATAAAATTAATTAAATAATATAATAATAATAATTATATAAGTAATAATAATAAACGATCTAAGTATTTTATATTATTAGTTCATTATTTAGTAAGATCTTTGAATATATAATAATATATATAAATAATTAATAATAAATAAATTATAAATCATAATTCAATACCAACTCATTATTCTCTCCACATCACAAATAACATAGGGAGATAAATAAAGGATTGAATATCATATTGCATACGGTATAAATACAAGATAAATTATATGGTTATACTAATAATGAGAATAAAATTTAATCTGAATCAGACTATGATATCAAGATAAAAAGAAATAATAAGATCTAACTCAGCCTTACCGCCCAACTTTAATTTACAGTATATAATACTCTTGATTAGCTGACGAATCTACCTCGCACTCAAGAGTCTAAGTGAAATAAAAAAATTACAACCTACTATAAGAGTAAGAGGTCTTCAATGAGACTAACTAATTACGAGTGAAATGTCTCACTCAATATTGACACCTAATCGTCTAAAGAATATGAATCATATTACCTAATAAATAAATAGAGCCACTCACACAATGATAGTAAGGCCTCCAACTAATCACAATATCCCCGAAAACAACTGCCTAGTCATGTGACTAAAACTCCAACCTAATTTCTCTACCTCCAAGGCCATTCCTCTATATCTGCTACAATAAATTACTAATATATTTATTATTACTACACTCACACTAGAGTGTCATCCACTCAAGTAACTTGGTACACATAATTACCTACATAGGTCATACAATCTACAATCCATCATATAAATTAATCAAATCGACATAATAATTTGACCAGATCAACTCAAATACTATTCAAAGGCAATCACCTTTTCCAACTAATGTACAAAAATAATTACTATCTAAATAATACTAACATTTATATACATTAATATAATAATATATCATGCTATTTAATCACTCATTTTTAATCTCACATCCACCTACAAAATCACTATCATAATATACAAGTTTATACTCAATATACTAGTCAAATGTATTCTACCTAAAGGATCTATAACCTCTTTTCTAAATAAAGATGGAGGTTTCAATGGTCCTCTAATATTATTGATAAATAATAAAATGAAAAGAAATATTTATACTAAAAAAATATATAATCCAAAAACAAAAAAAAAAATGAAAGGTAATTTCTAATAAATCATAATTCAATTAATACTCCTCTATATTCCAACCATCAGAGTCTCACCAGCTATTACATTAAACCAATGTAACAGCATACCCTATTCAATAGTATAATATAAATGAAACTCATTACGATAAACTTCACTCAAAGATTTATATCAATATCATCTCCTATAGTGAAATAATTAATATTTGCACATAACCAGCCAACTCCTATTTACTCTGCCAATTCACAACTTTCACTAATACATGACATTACCACTCGCTAGATCACGCTTACTTCAAATTCCAAAACAAATATTACAAATAGAATATAATGGTAGTTTGTTTAAAAATTAATTAAAATTTATATAAATTAAATAATAGATTAATGTATTATGAAGAGTATATTATATAATTGTAATTTATCTATCAAGTAAAATATACTACAGACCCGCGATCTCATGAAACTGACAGAATCTTCAACATTATTTTTTATATTTGACAATTCATAATTATAATATATATATAATATAGATATATATTATGTCCCCTGCTTATAAACTGAGTGATGTCTATATCTTCATTTATTTATTTTCCAGTACTAATAAATAATTAACAAAAGAAATTATGATTTAATATCATTAAATGTATTAATGATAAATTTAAATTATGTTTTGAAAACAAATAAAAAATTAATCATATTTTATATATATGATATATATATATATAGATATTAATTATATATAATATATTATATATTATATATTATAATATATATATATATATATATATATATATATATTATATATAATAAATAATTATTATATATATATTAATTTAATAATATATATTAATATATTATATATAATATTATATATAATATATCTAGAAAGATTTTAGAAAATACTTATAATTCAGATATTTTGATGTTTTAATTTTGGTATATATTTGTCTATATATTAATATATATATATATAATAAATGCATCGTTATATTCATATATATATTATAACAAAATATTCTATTTTCATATAGATATACCTATTACTATTTATCATCCAATAAATTTACTATATATATATATATATATATATATATATATTATTAATATATAATATACAGGAGTTGACAGCAGTTGTAATGACGTATATGAGTTAAAAATGATTTCTTTCTAAGGTCACCATCGGTGAACAATATGCACATAGAAAATTCTGGATAACAAAGTGCCTGTCATTCGACAAAAAGAGAAGCCATCAAAGTCAAAGGTAAAAATGAAACAAAAAATGTAACTATTTCATAACTATAATTCAAAATAAATTTTATATTTGCGCAGCTTTTTTTAGCAATGACTGAACATACCGGAAATAGAGGAAGAACTTGCTTTTTAATTTTTTTGAAAATTATATTTAAATAAGGTTATATAGAGTGTAAATATAATTTCAACTATTCGGTTATATATGAGTCTCCACTAGTGATATTTATCAGAAGTGAGATTTATATATGAGTCGTCAATTCGTAGGAGAAGCGTACTCGATGTTCTATACTCTCTATCTAATAACTAAAACATAATTAACTGTGAATATATATATTTAATAATGACTTGCTAATATCTAGATAATACATAGTCTTATTAACACTTAAATCATACTAGAGTTATCAAATCCTTTACTCTTTCGGTAATTTATATTATTTATATTTTTCTACCCATATTTACAGTTCAATAAAATATAAATAATATTCAATAATATATCAATTTATAAATTTTGTAATGTATCCTTTGTTAATTAAGTACACAAATGCTGCAACACTAAAACATTACATTCCTGATTCATCCCTGTAGCTAAACTCCGAGCTAATGTTCTTTTTTTGCACCTTAAAAAACAAAAACAACACCACCAACAACAACAAAACAACAACAATATATCAACTCTTAACTAACAACAACAACTAACAACAACAGCAATGATAATAATAATAATTAAATAATATGAAATAGATAATATAATAATAATAAGTTAATATAATAATTAATAATAACTAATAATAAATATCAAATAATAATATAATTAATAAATAATAATCAATAAATTAAATATATTAAATCATGAGTAATATCAATTAATATATCATATTAAATAATAATATAACTTAATAATAATAACAATATTAAATAATTAAATATATATGAATAAATAATGTTAAATTAACTTAAATAAATATAATAATTATATACTATACATATATCAAATATATAAAAATATATAATATAATTAATAATAATAAAATATATATAAATAAATAATTAATAATAAATAACGAACAAAATAATATTTACTACTCGAATATTATTATATTCCAGCGACCCCAAACCCTATTCTTATTTTCTTTTACACATAATACTATACTGATAATATACTTACGTATATTATACTATCCCCTATTGGATTTAGAGCGTATCATGCATGTAGTTACTCTACACCCACCCATCCCTTCATAGTTGAATACTAAATAACATTTCTGATTGGACAGATAGATATAACTTATAGGTTCAAGTATACTTAATACATATTATTAAAAGAGTCTTAATAAATATGTATTACTTTAATTACATACTTATTTATTGATTTTACATTTACTTTATACAACTCTTTATTAAATGTAAGTATATACTTCACATCAAATACGAGCATTTACAAAAACTTATTAACTATATACTGCTCTAACTAAATTTATAGAGAGTTCTAATAATTATATAACTCAAACAATTCCTTAACCTAGATATACCACGTCTTCAATAAACGTTAGATTTCCTTAATTTAAAATAGTGTAAGGAAAGGTACAACTGCAGCGCGTAATCTCCCCTGATATTATACTATGATATATAATGGTAGTAGTAGGTGATCTATATTACTCCTTTATTTTTTCGTTTATCCGCCATATTACCCTAATATTATTATTACAATACTGAGTAACCCGAATCTACTATATAGTCTTCCCGAGGTACCCCTCAAGGTGCTAACCCCGCGTATACCCTCCAATATGAGTTATTTGTGTGAGCAACCAGGATCAAGTATTGCAAATTACTGAGCATAATTTTTCACACATCTAGGATATATTATAAAGTCCTATATATATGGTTGTAATTATAAATCGATATGAGGTCCTGCCATTTAGATATTAAATATCAGTCCCCATGAATATAATTACCTGGGTTTAACGCAATGTCTTTTATAGTCGGAAGAGCATTAATATCTAATTAATTTTCTATTTTCAACAATTATTGTATCATACGCTAGAGAATTCTTGCAATTAAATTATTCTAGAATCAAATTATTTTTTTAAGCATCAACCATATACTTTTTACCTTCAATTCCGGATAAAACTATACAAAGAAATTTAAATTCATAAATTTGAAAATGTTCAATCGCAAGATATTGAACTAAACTGTAAATCATCATAAAATATAATAACTTCTAATGACTATAAGAATCTAGGAGATAATAAAATGTAAAACATAAAAAAAATGCTTAATCACTCTCTAAATATTCCCTAAATATTTCGAAAACCAATAAAAATAGTGATAAAATAAGATTTCTTAATTTTGCTATAAAAATGAGCCGGGTTAGAAATTTATAACCAAATTGTAATATTTGTATCATATATTTTTTTAATAATCATTTTATCCTAAATATCTTTTGATATGTGAGTTATTTCATAAGCATGTAAAGTGTCTTAATTCGAAGAATAATACTGTAGGGAGATAAAGTTATTCAATCAAAACTATGTTACAATAAAACATATTAGTTTTTCAAAATATTGAAATCTCTAAAAAAGAAAAACCTAAAAAATGGCTACAGACACAGATAAATAAAAACACTCGAAAATCGACGGTTTTATAGATCAATCAAGAAAGAAAGCTAATATTGCGTAGTTTGCTTTTTTTGTTACCTAATACTCTAATAAATACGTGTGCGACTGTAATAATAATTAATTAAATTATTTTATAATGTCGCTAATTTTTTATATGTACGGTTAGGAGGCGTGACTATGAGGAATCATTAGGTTTTGACCCGAAGCTAAATAATTTGTAATGGCCTTTTATAATCTCTAAAAACAGAAGTATTATTAGTTAACTTATTTCTCATCAAACATATTTTGGTATATATACTATATATATATATATATATATATATATATATAATAATATATATATTATATACAGTGGCGTATCCAAGGAATTTTTTTCGGGGGGGGGCCAAAAAAAAAAAATAAAATGTTTAAAAATTATATCAGAATTTTATTCAATATATATGATAATAATATACTAATATCATATATATTCATATCATTATATATATATATATATTAATATATTATATATATATAGTATATATATATATAATAATATGATATATATATACTATATATATATATATATATTATATATATATATATATTATATTATATATATATAATATTAATAATATATTATATATATATATGTATACTGAGAATGAATTAATAAAGTACCCATATGTATATAGACTTTAGATCTATTAGTATTAGTTAATATTATTAACCGATATATATATATATATATATACTATGGAATGAGACATATATATATACAAGTTTAAAGGTTGTAACTTTCACTC